>SJYQ01002814.1:277737-297836 GCA_006410935.1 Redunca redunca
TGGAGTAGCTATAAGATAAAACACCAAGAGCTAATGAATATAACAAAAATGTTAAATATCACTAGCAAGTTTAAAGTAGGAACTACAATATAGACAATCTCATTTTTAAACTATCAAAATAGCAGAGATTATGTCTTGTATCATTGACTGTAAAGAGACATGGGCCTTCCTGTGCACTGCAAATGTGCATATAATCTGATAATACCAAGGGACAATTCACATGTGTTTAGAGTCCTAAAAACTACATGTACTTTCATCAGGCATTCGTGCTTCTTAACAATTATATTACTGATAACACAGACCACTAACACCATTAAACCAACAACAACGAAAAACAAAGTTAATATTAAAAATTACCTATCATAAAACTTTTATAATACAAAACTAGAATGGTCATAAACATTCAATAATTGGACATAGGATTCAGCTCAGTTCAGTTGCTCAGTCATGTTCAACTCTTTGCGACCCCATGGACCACAGCACACCAAGCCTCCCTGTCCATCACCAAATCCTGGAGTTCAGACAAACCCATGTCCATTGAGTCAGTGATGCCATCCAACCATCTCATCTTCTGTCGTCCCCTTCTCTTCCTGCCTTCAATCTTTCCCAGCATCAGGGTTTTTTCCAATAAGTCAGCTCTTCACATCAGGTGGCCAAAACACTGAAGTTTCAGCTTCAACATCAGTCCTTCCAATGAACACCCAGGACTGATCTCCTTTAGCATGGACTGGTTGGATCTCCTTGCAATCCAAGGGACTCTCAAGAGTCTTCTCCAACACCACAGTTCAAAGTATCAATTCTTGGGTGCTCAGCTTTCTTGGATGGATGTCCAACTCTGACATCCATACATGACCACTGGAAAAACCATAGCCTTGACTAGACGGACCTTTGTTGACAAAGTAATGTCTCTGCTTATTAATATGCTGTCTAGGTTGGTCATAACTTTCCTTCCAAGGAGTAAGCATCTTTTAATTTCATGGGTACAATCACCGTCTGAACTGATTTTGGAACCCAGAAATATAAAGTCAGCCACTGTTTCCCCACCTATTTGCCATGAAGTGATGGGACCGGATGCCATGATTTTAGTTTTCTAAATGTTGAGCTTTAAGTCAACTTTTTCACTCTCCTCTTTCATTTTCATCAAAAGGCTCTTTAGTTCTTCTTCACTTTCTGCCATAAGGATGGTGTCATCTGCATATCTGAGGTTATTGATATTTCTCCTGGAAATCTTGATTCCAGCTTGTGCTTCTTCCAGCCCAGCATTTCTCATGATGTACTCTGCATGGAAGGGTAAATAAGCAGGGTGACAATGTACAGCTTTGACATACTCCTTTTCCTATTTGGAACCAGTCTGTTGTTCCATGTCCAGTTCTAACTGTTGCTTCCTTACCTGCATACAGGTTTCTCAAGAGGCAGGTCAAGATGTCTGGTATTCCCATCTCTTTCAGAATTTTCCACAGTTTATTGTGATCCACACAGTCAAAGGCTCTCGCATAGTCAATAAAGCAGAAATAGATGTTTTTCTGGAACTCTCTTGCTTTTTTGATGATCCAGCAGATGTTGGCAATTTGATCTCTGCTTCCTCTGCCTTTTCTAAAACCAGCTTGAACATCTGGAAGTTCATGGTTCATGTATTGCTAAAGCCTGGCTTGGAGAATTTAGAGCATTACTTTACTAGCGTGTGAGATGAGTGCAACTGTGCAGTAGTTTGAGCATTCTTTGGCATTGCCTTTCTTTGGGATTGAAATGAAAACTGACTTTTTCCAGTCCTGTGGCCAATGCTGAGTTTTCCAAACTTGCTGGCATATTGAGTGCAGCACTTTCACAGCATCATCTTTCAGGATTTGAAACAGCTCAACCTGAATTCCATCACCTCCACTAGCTTGTTCGTAGTGATGCTTTCTAAGGCCCACTTGACTTCACTTCCAGGATGTCTGGCTCTAGGTGAGTGATCACATCATTGTGATTACTATGTGCATAGACAATTCACAGAAGAGTCTAAAGCAAGGACTGTCACTTGTCATCTGGTTCTACCAGGATTAAGTCATTAGCTACCTCAGTCACTGAATTACAACACACCATGAAAGGAATTCAAACTAAAGACAAGGCGAGGGAATCTGTACTTTCAGGAAACACTCCAGAAAGGCCCTTAGATAACTGTAATTCGAGAAAAATTTTAATGGATCAAGAGTCTTGCATCTTCCTTTACAAATAAAAGATGAAATTATTAACTGAAATATCTGATCCTTGTGACTAGCTGTCAACTTTCACCGAGATATATGCTTGACTCCATGCATCCCTAACTATAACCAAAATCACTTGTATGCTGGCCTTTCCCCTCTGCTATTTAGGAGCAGTTCCTCAGCGCTGTCTGACAGGCTGTCTCCCAGGCTATCATCCTCAGTAATCCCCCAAATAAAGTGAAAGCTCACAGCTCTCATGTTGTGAGTGGTATGTATTTTCAAGTCAACAAGAACAAATCCAAATGGTCACCAAACATGAAAATTTGCTTAAATTCAATAACAGTCACCATCTGAAAAATAAAAAGTTATTTTACATATTTGGATCAGAATTGGCAATGTTTAAAAGACCAAGATCTATTCTACTACAGAAATTAATGGAATTCACATTTAAACATTTCTTATTGAAATATGAATGGTCCCAGTCATTGTTTTCTTAAAAAAGAAATCTGGTTATGCTGCTAATACTAAAAATGCATATGTCTTTTGACCCAGCTCTTCTGCTTCAAAGAATTTTTCACTTGGAACCAAAAACAATCATCTGGTACATATCAATATTTGTTGCAGTATTGTAAAGAAGAGTCCTCAAAAAGTAAATACTGATTATAAGGAAATGGATGAATAAATTATTACATATGTACCTAGATAGACATAAATGGAATACTTTGTAGTTATTGCAAAATACGTTACAGTGTATAATACTGTCACTTATAATAAGGTATATAATTTGATCTTCATCTTCATTTCTGACATAGAACTCCTAAAACCGTCTGAATATCCTATGATGAAAGCAATAAAGGTATCTCTTTTCATGTTAATGAAGTAACTTTTGGAGGCAGTTAGATATAAAGGCTGATTGCCATGAGAATCAACCACGGAATTAAAGGTTCACAATTTTTCATCCTATCCCTGCTTCCAACCTCTGGGGAGGAAAAGGGGCTATAGGTTTAATCATCAATCAGTTCAGTTCAGTTCACTCACTCAGTCGTGTCCCACTCTTTGTGACCCCATGGACTGCAGCATGACAGGCCTCCCTGCCCTCACCAACTCCTGGAATTTACTCAAACTCATGTCCATTGAGTTGGTGATGCCATCCAACCATCCCATCCTCTGTCGTCCCCTTCTCCTCTCACCTTCAATCTTTCCCAGCATCAGGGTCTTTTCAAATGAGCCAGCTCTTTGCATCAGGTGGCCAAACTCTTGGAGTTTCAGCTTCAACATCAGTCCTTCCAATGAACAGTCAGGACTGATTTCCTTTAAGACAGACTGGTTGGATCTCCTTGAAGTCCAAGAGACTCTCAAGAGTTTTCTCCAACACCACAGTTCAAAAGCATCAATTTTTCAGCACTCAGCTTTCTTTATAGTCCAACTCTCACATCTATACATGACTACTGGAAAAACCATAGCCTTGACTATACAGACCTTTGTTGGCAAAGTAATGTCTCTGCTTTTGAATATGCTGTCTAGGTTGGTCATAACTTTTCTTCCAAGGAGTGATAACCAATAACCAATGATTAATCCATCATTATATGATGAAGCCTCCATTAAAAACCCAAAGAACTGCTGAGAGATAGCTTCCAGATTGGTGAGCCAGAATGCTCCATGTGACACCATGCAGGACCCCAAACTCCACAAGGATACAAGCTTCTTTGTGGGAGACCACACCCTTTGTATATGCTTAACCAGCTGTGGATTTGTGTCCTTTAACATTCTTTTAATAAACTTACAATCTAGTGAGCAAACTGGTTTCTTAAGTCCTGTGAGCAGCTCTGGAAAATTATATGAAAACAGGGAGGGGAGTCATGGATACTTTTGACTTATAGCCAGTTTATCAGAAGCACAGGTAGTAACCTAGACTTGCAAGTGGTACTGGAATTGAAGGGCAGTCTTGTGGGACTGACGGGCTTCCCAGATGGCTCAGTGGTAAAGAATCCCCCTACCAGTACAGGAGGCACTGGAGATGCAGTTTCAATCCCTAGGTCAGGAAGATCCACTGAGGGAAGAAATGGCAACCCACTCCAATATTCTTGCCTGGAGAATCCCATAAACAGAGGAGCATGGCAGGCTACAGTCTGTAGGGTCACAAAGAGTCAGATACAGTCGAGCAACTGTGCACGCACACATGCACACTTGTAGGTGAGAGCTTGACATATGGAACTTGATATTATGTCCAGCAAGATAGTGTCAGAATTGAGCTGAAGTGTAGGACACCTAGTTATTTTCAAATAATTGCTTGTTGGTGTGGAAAATCCCCATCCAGTCACACACACACACACACACACACACACACACACACACACTGGAATTTGTTCCGGAACCCTTACAGTTATACCAGTTAACTTGGTGATTTTAATAAAGTATTGATTTAATAAAGTATTGATGAAATATGCAAGAAACGTATATAATTCCACTTTTGAAAAGTTATGACTGCACTATATCATATGTAGACACACAGTGTATTAAAAAGCCACTGTTTGTATATCTGTGTCTATATATACAAGACAGATTTGCATACATACAAAAGAGAGATGAAAAAATGGAAGAATGCATCCAAAGTAGTTAGTCTAACTTAGTAAATAAGGTTGCAGAAGAGAGGCAAGCACAAAAATAGTTCACAAGAAAATATCAAAGACAGCATATGTAATACAGTTTCACACATGTATTTTTGTAAAATTATATATGTTGAGTCTACATGAAAATGTATAGTTAAAACAAATATTAATTTTCACAAGACTCACCTGGGGAGACTAGTAAAGCACATCTTCCTGGCTTTCTTTCCCAGCCATGTTTTGAAAGGCACAAAGAAGCTGTGTGTTGATAAAAAAAAAAAAATCCAGGTGACTGCAAAGCTATTGTCCACGTACAACATGGAAACATGACATTTATCATAATTTGGTTTTTCATGACTTCAGGCAGAATATAATGTCCACCTTTTCTTCAAAAATCACCATCCCCTAAGCACCTTGACAAGGCTTGGTTTTCCAAGCTTGGGGAAGCACCTGACCCAGGAAATCACTTTGAAAGCTGGAACTACACATCCCAGCCTAATCGATGTGAATGGTTCCCTTATCCAAGTCCTGAATTCAATTCCATTGTACCTCGTACTCCATCCACATGGCTGGTGTATCCACCTGGCAAAATGTTACCAGTAATAATGTGCTCTAATTTTATTGCAAAGAAAGAGTTGCTCTTATAGATTATATACTTCATAGACATTTGTGGACTTGAATCACATCTCATCCCTACATAACACCTTGCATATGGCTTGTACAATAAAAAAATTGGCATTTGGGTGAAACTGAAAAACAGGCAGTCAACCAATACAGCTACTGCTTCTGTACACCCCAGCTTCACTACTGGGATCCCAGCAAATCTATCCTCCTTCAGTGGCACAGATGGTATTTTGTGCTAGGGAGTCAAAGCATCTTGCTCTCACTGCTAGTGAGCCCAGCAGAGTGGATGGGCCCATAATCAGGTATAAGATATTAGGCCCATTTGCAATGAAAATTCACTTACTTTCAAAAAGACCGTTCCATCACAAAATCCAAAGTTAGGAAACTATTGACCTAGTCATATATTTGTTATCTATCCAACCATGATCATGAGTTTCAACAGACACTGGTTTAAAAATGTGCCATTGTTTTATTGAACTTAGATTCTGGCTTTAAGAAACTCACACTCTGATTGAGAGGCTAAATCCATCTGAGGGGAGCCACATGGTGATAAATCACAAAGACATAGGTCAACATACAAAATTCTAATACAGCAGAGATTTTCCCTTCCAAAGATGAGTAGCAAAACTCACATGAGCAAAGACAGAGACATGGTGATATGGACACAGTCCCCAAAGAGCCTTTTTTGATGAGAGTACCAGGCATTTAGACCACTGTATTCCATGATATTTAACAAGCAGTCACATGACTTCATAGTTTTACTGTACATGTGTGTACTTGTGTGTATGCATATTCTGAAATCATTTTCCCTCTGAGAGAGCAACATTTGCTATCATTCTCCTCACCATTTTCATGCTCCGATTATATATCATTTATATTATGTTTATTATACAAGTCAATTTTTTAATATAAGGAGAAATATATTAAGTCTTAGTCTGTTATTATTGTGTTTAATAGCAAAAATTGCATATTAGCAGAAAAATTTATCTANTTTAATAACAAAAATTGCATATTAGCAGAAAAATTTATCTATGCTTCTGTGCAAATTAACGTGGGAATTACTTTTACAGTTTAATGTGAAAGATTAATAGTAAGACTGTCAAAAGCAAATAGGGCTCATTTCTGTAAAATTCAGGGTCATTTTTATAACTGGAAACTGACTTGCTTAAAGGCATAATAACATAGATGGGGAAATGTTAAAGTCAGCAGTTATCAGCGTCAGTCTAGGGTGGTAGTGAGGGCAGAAGGACACTCAGAAACAGTAGCTTACTAAGTGAGCTTGACATTTAAAGTAGATCAGTTATTAGCATTTCATCTTTTATATGACCAAGTTTCTTTTCAGTATTCAAGGTGAAAATAAATAATAATAATCAGAAAAGAATTTTTCTTGAATTTTGTTTATGTAGTCATAGCAGTAAATAATAATTACAAAAAGTCATAGATTAGTCACGTTATTGCTTTTTTTAATAAGAGAAAGCTATATGAAAAATGCTTCCCAAAGAGTGAATTTCTCAAAGTTCACAAGATGATTTGCACCTAGAATGACAGAATTGAAGAAATCAAGTTCCATTTCCTCTTCTTTCCAATTAGTATTATCATAGCTTATCTCAAGTTTCCTCTCTAAATACAGAAACATGTCCTAGGACAGTGGAGGGAGACAAGGACCATACCTGAGACAAGTTCAGCAATAGGATGCTGAACTGTTTGTTTGCTTACTTCCTTACTTTGACTGCTCACTGTGAAAATGCATGTGTGTAGCAGAATCCACATGTGTGGGGGCCAACTTTATTAATGAGTTATTTCCAAATTAATTTCTGGTAGAACACAGTGTTTATTAAAGGAGACTATATTAAAAATCTGCTAAATTGGGGCTTGTACCACATATTCAGTCATGTCTGACACTTTTGTGACCCCACGTATTGTAACCTGCCGGGCTCCTCTGTCCATTGGATTATTTTAGGCAAGAATACTGAAGTGGGTTGCCATTTCCTCCTCAGTAGAGCTTCTTAACTCAAAGATCAAACCCGTGTCTCCTGCGTCTCCTGCATTGCAGGCAGATTACTCACCCACTGAGCCATTGGGGAAGCCCTAAATTGGGACTTAGGTATATGTTATTAAAACTTCACAGTAACCATAGTACTTGTTTAGCATTTAGAGCCACAAATGTTTTTTTCAGGGAGGATTTTTTTTCTACGGACATTCTTTAAAATTGCCAGAGAATAATGAAAACAAGCAAGACCAAGTTTTAGATAACTGTATTTTACTGTTTATTAACAAGCAATGCACCTGTAATCTCTGCTCTTGGGTGGATGGTTCCTTGCTTCCTATCTCTATATGCCTGTCCCTGGAGCCCCTATGGAAAGCTAAACTGGGTTCCATAGTCTAGCAAATATAATTTAATAGAGAAAATAGTTTAGGATCTTTTTCAAACTGTAAAATTTTAAGTATTGTCTCTCATCTCCTATCATGGACAAGGGTCATAGATGGAAAATACTTAACCCTTCCCTCCTCTTCCACTCATGGCAGATATTTTTGATCTATCATAGACTTCTTTCCCAGGGAATTGGGACATGTCTTTGGAAGCTATATAAAACTGCAGTCTTGGCCATCCATCCAATTGTTCAGCATTGATCTAAAAGTTGAAAATTATTTGCAATCTTGAATTTAATCTCTAACCTGACATTAAGTGAAACTTATTGTCAGGATCTATGAGGGGAGCTTAGCACCATGTAGTTGCACGGGCCAACTTGTTCACTAGGAGAGAGTGCTCTGTGTCTCTGTATGCGGAAGAGAGGTTTCAGGAAAACAACTAAGAAAGCTAATCTTCACTGTTATAAGAGCAATAACAAATAGGAAGTCCTCAGTATTCTCAAAGATAAGAATTTATATTTATCAAGTATTTATTATAGTCTAATCATTATTGATGAGTTTCGAGTGTGTTAACTACTTGTATTCTTTCAAACTCCCAAAGTAGGTACTATTATTACAATCTCTTCTATATAGGTTTCCCAGGTGGTACTAGTGGTAAAGAACCCACCTGCCAATACAAGAGATGTAAAGAGATGCAGGTTGGGAAGATGCCCTGGAGGAGGGCATGGCAACCCACTCCAGTACTCTTGCCTGGAGAATCCCATGGACAGAGAAGCCTGATGGACTACAGTCCATTGGGTCTCAAAGAGTCAAACATGACTGAAGAACTTATCATTCACATGCATACTCCATAGATGAAACTTTGAATCTGAGAATGTGAGCAATTATCCTCAAATCACACAGCTAGTGGTTGCGCTGGACATCAACACAAGGGGTGTGTCTGCAAAGCCCCACCAGAGAAACATATACTTTGTGGCATTCTGATGGGTTGATATCCATTCCAACTCTCCCTGACCTAATCCAGAGTCTAAGAGATATTTTGTAGAGGCAGAGTTTTGATTCAACTTGCTATAAGTATGAGAAAGTAATAACTTAGTGAATATGACAAGCCAGAGGAAATAAAATAAAATATTAAAATCATCTCAAGGTAACTTTGATGTTTCATTTTCATTATGATATAAGCAAAATCTTTAGGTGATTTAAATGTTTTAATTATGGGTGGGTGCCTCTAAGAAGAAGGTCAACTGTTAAAGAGAGAATGAAGACCTTATGAATAAGCTAATTGCTTTATATTCACTAATTCAAATAAACTTCCCAACACTACTGAAAGTTAAAGATGATTCATTTTGCAAAAGAAGAAAGTAAACTGAGAGATGCTAAGTGACTTGTCCAATGCAAGAGACACAATGCTATCCCTGATCTGGGAAAATCCCCTGGAGGAGGAAATTGCAACCCACTCCAGTATTCTTGCCTGGGAAATCCCAGGGACAGAGGAGCCTGGGGTACTAGAGTCCACAGGGCTGCAAAGAGTCAGATAACTCTTAGCAACTGAACAACAACAATTACAACCTTAGACTTGAAATTGCTAAGGTTGCCTATGTCTTTAAGAACAATAACAAAAAGGTTTTAAACAAAATACTCCAATTCTTTAAAAGACTAGTTTTTCAATTTATTTGTATGAGAGAAATTTGAAATGTCATCTGATGGTAGGGGTGTGGTGCTATCTTTCTGTCATCCCAAAGGCCAGCACAGGATCTGACCATGAATAGATAATTGTCTAATTCTGGGGGATAGCAAATCAGAGAAAGTTCATATTCCCTCTACTTAGTACAAACCCTGCCTTCATCCCCACGTCTTTGCTGTTTTAGTGTCTCATAAACAGGTACTTCAGTGTCCCCTGCCAATGCTAAGTCTTCCATGAAATGAATGGAGAATCAATGCATGAGCTTTTTCCAAGAAAGAGATTCAAACATAACCATATGTATTTAGAAAATTTGCAAAATGTGACAATTTAATTGCAACTGATTTAAACTTCTTTCCACCCTTCCTTGCCCCTACTTGCACTTGGCACTGAGCAAAACTATGGGCAACTTTAACATGAGGCTAAGATAATGTTGAACTCAAGAAATATTCACTTTGAGTTCGATGGATTATTTGTATGTTACTCACAGCTATTTTCCCATGTACTTAGGTTATTTTTTAGCCACCCTAGTAATCTCTTTCAAGAATGTGTCAACTGTTATGAACCTAGGATGTAAGGTGAGAGGTCATATCACTATGTGAAGGTATCTTATGATGTCAAGCATCTGAAGTTTTTGAGTAAAAGAGGAAATACAAGTTTTGAAATGTATAAAACTAGAACTATGGAAAGTTACTCTGATTATTAGCAATGAAAATGTGTTAGTTGCTCAGTCATGTCTGACTCTTGCAGACACCATAGACCTCTATTCATGGGGTTCTCCAAGCAAGAATACTGGAGTGGCTTGTCATTTTCTTCTCCAGAGGATCTTTCCAACCCGGGACTGAACCCAGTTCTCCTGCATTGCAAGCAAATTCTTTACCATCTGAGCCACCAGGGAAGCCCAGTTATTAGCAATATAAACTTTTATTTAGAGATTTCAGTTTTTCTATGCCTAGAAAAAATAGTTTTCTTCTGTCCAGAATACACTTGATAAGGCTATACAAATAATTATTCACAAACCATATACTTTTATTATTTTATAAGAATCACATGAAATAGAATATATCATAATTTCTCAGTTTGTAGGGGATAAATATGTAACAGTATCACAGATATGTACATTTGTGAGTGAACTCCTATGCTTTGTTTATCCTCCTATACTGAATCACAGCTTGGTGTGCTAGTACATCTTGTCCTGATTAAATTTCAAATTGTCAGTTTTAATTTTAATGTTCAAANAGAGGCAGAGGAGACTCAAAACCGCTGGAGTGTTTAGAAGTTAGTCACATACTTATTCTCATGAGTGAAAGAGATATTTTTTCCTTATAAGATTTTGAAGTAGTGATAAAGTGGAAAGAGAGAAAAGTAGTTAATGTTACCAAACAAGGGCTGGCTGCCCAATATGGATAGAAGCAAAGTCTATGGCACTGGCTTTTGAGAAAAAAAGCTTTATTTTGAGATTGAGGAAAGGCTCTCTCATCTGTCTCCCTGATCTGGGGTATGGTCCCTCTATTCTGAGTTAGGGAGGAGAGGCTTTCTTATTTCTCCATGCTATTCTTTGGAACTCTGCATTTAAATGGGTATATCTTTCCTTTTTTCCTTTGCTTTTCACTTCCCTTCTTTTCTCAGCTATCTGTAAGGCCTCCTCAAACAACCATTTTGTTTTTTTTCATTTCTTTTTCTTGGAGATGGTCTTCATCCCTATCTCCTGTACAGTGTCACAAACCTCCTTCCATAGTTCATCAGGTACTCTGTCTATCAGATCTAATCCCTTGAATCTATTTATCACTTCCACTGTATAATTGTAAGGGATGTGATTTAGTTCATGCCTGAATGGTCTAGTGGTTTTCCCTACTTTCTTCAATTTAAGTCTGAATTTGGCAATAAGGAATTCATGATCTGGGCCACAGTCAGCTCCCAATCTTGTTTTTGCTGACTGTATAGAGCTTCTCCATCTTTGGCTGCAAAGAATATAATTAATCTGATTTTGGTGTTGACCATCTGATGATGTCCATGTATAGAGACTTCTCTTGTATTGTTGGAAGAGGGTGTTTGCTATGACCTGTGCGTTCTCTTTGCAAAACACTATGAGCCTTTGCCCTGCTTCATTCTGTACTCCAAGGCCAAATTTGCCTGCTACTCCAGATGTTTCTTGACTTCCTACTTTTGCATTCCAGTGCCCTGGAATGAAATGAAAAGGACATCTTTTTTGGGCTGTTAGTTCTAAAAGGTCTCGTAGGTCTTCATAGAACCATTCAACTTCAGCTTCTTCAGCATTGCTGATCAGGGCATGGCCTTGGATTACTGTGATATTGAATGGTTTGCCTTGGAAACAAACAGAGATCATTCTGTCATTTTCGAGATTGCATCCAAGTACTGCATTTCAAATTCTTTTGTTGACTATGATGGCTACTCCATTTCTTCTAAGGGATTCTTGCCCACAGTAATAGATATGATGATCATCTGAGTTAAATTCACCCATTCCAGTCTATTTTAGTTTGCTGATTCCTAAAACATCGATGTTCACTCTTGCCATCTCCTGTTTGACCACTTTCAATTTGCCTTGATTCATGGACATTCCAGGTTCCTATGTAATATTGCTCTTTAGAAGCATCAGACTTTGCTTCTATCATCAGTATTGTGATAGAATAGTATTGTGATGAGGACTCTCTGTGTGTGTCAGTATGTATGAACTGGTCAGCATAAACCATTAACCAAATCTTGGCTCAAAGAGGAATAATTTTAGGAAGTTTGAACATAGATTCAAGAATAGGACTTAACTAGAGCTGAATGTTTATGGTAATAGGGAAGTTTAGAAACAGACCATAAATTTAAAAGGATGTGGTGGATATGCCTTTTTAATTTTCTGATGCTTTGATATCTTGAGGTTTTGCTGCCCTAGCAAGGTTAACTAATTCCTAGAAATGAAAACAACTTTCCTGGAACACATGTTTCATATGCAAACCAGCACTCCAGAGCTCACTCTCACAAATACCTCCTTATAAGAGTCTCAAATGCCTGCATACTCTTTTGCTCAGTCGCGTCTGACTCTTTGTGACTCCATGGACTATAGCCTGCCAGGCTCCTCCATCCATGGAATTCTCCAAGAAAGACTACTGGAGTGGGTTGCCATTTCCTTCTCCAGGAGATCTTCCTAACCCAGGGATCTGCTTTGGCAGGCAAATTCTTTACCACTGAGCCACCTGGGAAATTCCAGGGCTCTCACACTCAGGCCATTATTCTCCTATCCTAAGAACATAGGGCCAAATATTGGACAACTAGGGACAGCTTCTGGAGAAGGCAATGGCACCCTACTCCAGTACTCTTGCCTGGAGAATCCCATGGATGGAGGAGCTTGGTGGGCTACAGTCCATGGGGTCGTGAAGAGTCGGACACGACTAAGCGACTTCCCTTTCACTTTTCACTTTCATGCATAGGAGAAGGAAATGGCAACCCACTCCAGTGTTCTTGCCTGGAGAATCCCAGGGAAGGGGGAGCCTGATGGGCTGTCATCTATGGGGTCGCACAGAGTTGGACATGACTGAAGTGACTTGGCAGCAGCAGCAGCTTAGCAGGGACAGCTTCTGTGCCTCAGAACCCACTGAGATTATTCAAACTAGCCAATCCTAAATCTATTTATCCTATCTGATCCATTCCTTTCCATGGAAACTTCAATAAAAGCCCTTGGCATGTTTCCTTCTCACTTCTTTACTTCTTGAGTGACTCTAATGCTTCCCAGCATAGCCCTGTGTGGCTTGGTATGTTTCCTATTTCTAAGGATTTATGAGTTAAAAAAGTTTACTCCTTCTAGATCAAAAATGTTAGAAAAAGGATGTAAATTTTTCAAAAGGCAAAACTTGAATTTGTCACATGCCAGCCACAATTTACATGCTGTTGCAACATTTAGCTATTACATTGCATTTACAATGTTAATATAGCATTCAGTTATTAAAAGCAATCTAGAGATGATTTAAAATATATAGGAAATTATGCATAGGTTATATGCAAATCCTATGTCATTTTGTATAAGACACTTGAGCACCCTCAGATTTTGATATCCCCGAGGTATCCTGGAAAGTGAAAGAAAGTGAAAGTGAAGTTGCTCAGTCATGTCTGACTCTTTGCGACCCCATAGACTGTAGCCTATGAGGTTCCTCCATCCATGGAATTTTCCAGGCAAGAGTACTGGAGTGGGTTGCCATTTCCTTCTCCAGGGGATCTTTCAGACCCAGGGATCGAACCTGGGTCTCCTACATTGCAAACAGACGTTTTTACTGTGTAAGCCACCAGGGAGGCCATCCTGGAACTAAACCCTAAAGGTATGGAGGGACTGATATACAAACTCTCCAATGAAACATAGGAACAAATCTTCACAACTTTATATTTAGCAAAGGTTCTTAAATTTGACACCAAAGCAAAAAAAAAAAAAAATTCCTTCATGACAGTCATTTCCATATCTGTATGTATTACCAAGGTCTGATTAAAGAAAATCCTGGATACGGATACCCTTAACACAAAGAGTCACACAAGTACACTACTATCACAAAAGTAGGAAGGAGACAGAAATAATATTTAGAAAACCAACCTGCTCAAGACAAACATACATCACACTGGAATGAGAAATTCATGCATGGGGTTTGGGGAAAAGCTATACTTCTTGTTCTCTGCCTGGTAGGTTTACCATATCTATTGAGCCCATGGAAGTTTCTTTCCCTTGTAAAAGTATCTTGCTGCTGCTGCTAAGTCACGTCAGTCGTGTCCGACTCTGTGTGACTCCCTAGATGGCAGCCCACCAGGCTCCTCCATCCATGGGATTTCCCAGGCAAGAGTACTGGAGTGGGGTGCCATTGCCTTCTCCGAAAAGTATCTTAAAGGTACCAAAATAAGACAGAATCATTTAAGTCACAAGGTCTTCGGAATAGCCATTGTCAGGACTCCCAGGCTCATCTGAAACTGATGAGTTTCGAGGGTCACCCAGTGCTCTGCACACAGGAAAGTTATTAAGTGTTTGTTTAATGAATAGATGACAATGGAGCTAGGTAAACACCTGCCCATCTATGCTGCAGTGTGAGAAGGGATGTGATGAAACTAGTATGGTGGAATCAGGTAGGAAGGACTGATTTAATCTTTATTCATGCTCCATCCCAAGGCTTTCCTTTTCTGCTCCTTTGATGCTGGTCTCTCATTCCCTTCACCCTGAAGGCCCCTCAGTCCCAGTGTACCCAGAAACAGGAAGAGGGGGTGAAACCAGACACAACAGCCACCCCTTCCTGCCCTTCATGTCTCACCACACAGCTCTACTAAAGAAGGGGGTTGAAAGTAATCATTAAAATGAGTTTTAGGGATTACCCTTGGATTTCATTTATTCTTGCTCACTCCTTTCCCCTACAGGCAAGAATAATGAGTTGCTAGCATTTTTATTCTCAGAAATTCAATGAAGTTCTGAACTCTAAGGAACATATATTCCCTCAGAATTAGAAGAATATTATCAGATAAATTGTCCAAAGAAGGATCTGCCAAAAGTTAAATTTCTGAGGCAAGCTTGATTTATCTCAATACAATAGAATATTATACTTACATAAAATATTCATACCATTAGGGAGAAAATTGTCTTGAACTTGGAGCAGTTTAGACTCTGAGGAAGAAGTCCTGAAAAATTACATTATGAAAATGTTTCTCTCTTAGGGTTTTGAAATTCATATAAAACTTTGAGAAGAGATATGCTTTTAAACTTTCTGGAGGGTGTTTTCAATTACACAGATACTTTAAGACCACAAACAAGTGATCTAGGGAGTTACCAGTAAACCTGTTTACTATCAAAAGTGAACAGCCAATCCTATAGCTACCATAATGTTTTAATCTAAAATTAACACTGAGAGGTTTTTTTCCTTTGCTGCTTCATGTATGTGTTCATATAATATTTTTAAAGTATACAATTAAATTACAGTTATGAATCAGCTTTATATTTCTAAAGGAAAGATCATTGCAAAAAATCTGTCCCTTAAGATCCATTTAATTTGTGCATCTGGCACAAAGCAGGTGTTCAATAAGCACTTAGTACAAAAATGAAAAGAATGAATGAGTGAATGAATCTTTTCTATATGTTCACAAACCATCTGCTTAATATCCTAGAATGTTCTTAGGAAGATTTGTTGTATTTATAGGTTTCTAGTTACTGAAAATTAGGCAATATTTATCGTTCTCATATTATGTCATAGATTCCTAACACTGTCTCTTCAATTTTGTTCCTGAAGCATGACTGTCTCTTAGGAAGTTTATTTGTTAAGCACTTTTTTAATGAAATGAGTTAATGATGAGTCTCAGATGACAATTCTTGTTTGAGTTAAGACAGACACAATGATTCACCAGTTTTCCATTTGTGATATGCACAGGGCAGAAGGGAACTACAGAAGCAGGAAGGTGAATGAGTATAGTCTGAAAAAGTCTGTATTAGAAAGTGTTACTTTATTCATTAGAAAAGATTATAATGTTGACCATACAGTACCCAAAGCACTGAGAAGAATGCCTCCTTTATGTGTTGCATTGTTCCTGGTTATTACACTAAAGTTAATTTCTCACATTAAATGATAATGTCCACTAATCTTAATAGCAAAAGCAAAGAAAGACGAAACAGCAAGACTGTCTCACTGAGGTTGCTATGGGGACAGAATCAAGTCAGGGGCAGGTTCTGTGATATGTACATGAGATGCCAATTAGGAGAGTGCCTGCCACTCCTACCCTCTCCCGTTACATCCCAGCAGCTCTCTGTTCTCAGGGCTGGCTCAGGCCTTCCCCCCTGTTGTGCAGAACTATAAGCAACAGATGAAACGAAACTACTGGTACTGGGGGCAGCAGGCAGATTCAGCGTCTGTGAAGGAGGCAAGTAGCCGATGGAAGGAAAACAACTGACCTGTGGGCAAAAGAGAAGTTTCAGCAGTAACGGTGCTCAAAAGGAAAAGACGCTTGGTCTTTGGAAAGACCAATATGCAATCATAAGCAGTTTCTTACTTTTATCAGTGAGAAATCATCCTTATCAACTGTGTTTCTTTGACAGCTTCCTCAACACGTCAGTAAACGAGTATTCAAGCCACATGAGTAAGGATTCAACCCAGAGCAGCATTATTCATTCTCTATTGTCCCTTGTTTAATTCTTCAGTAATTGAGCATCTAATAGGTGCTCATAATTCCTAGCGAAGAATTCTTTAGATGGGTATGGTGATCCATAACATTCTTTTATGTGCTGTGTGCTAAGCCACTTCAGTCGTGTCTGACTCTGTGATCCTATGGACCATAGCTCCACCAGGCTCTCTGTCAATGGGATTCTCTAGGCAAGAATACTGGAGTGGGTTGCCATGTCCTCCTCCAGGAGATCTTCCCGACCCTGTGTCTCTCACATCTCCTACATTGGTTGGTGGGTTCTTTACCACTAGCACCACCTGGGAAACCCACATATACATGCGAGCATATGTTAGTGTGGGTGTGGATACTTCCCACCCTATGTGTATGTAGTTCACCCTTTTCTATACATTGACTCATCTAGTATTCAGAACCACCTGTGTACTTTAGGACATGAATTTAAATATATATCAATATCTTATATTTGGAGAGGTTTTTTGAGAGTACTGCTGCCAGAGTTGAACTAGACAACGAGCTAGCTATAATTCCTCCCTAGCAGAGTAAACAAATTTCCCTTAAATCTTTCAGGACCTAAATTGCATTCTGGTTTCTCACAGAACCAGTATAACAAATGCTTAGTCCCTTCCCATCTTCTCATCTTTCCTTTCTCCCCCTGCAATCAGTCCTTTATTTCTCTCTCAGTAGCAGTGCATGTCCTAACTCGCAATGATGCTTCCCTACATTTTCCCTCAGTCGAAATACTCTGGAGACATCCCTCGAACTTCCCCTTTGATTTCTTTATTGCATTTCCTCTGAAATCAGATTCTCAGCTATTTCTTCCTGGTCCTCCTTATTGAGGTCTCCTTGATAACCTTCTATTCTGCAGGTGGGGAGAGAAGAAGCCACCTTTCTTGATGTCCTGTCTTCCCTGTTTTCCCCCTGCCATCCTCTCGCCTCACTCCCACCTCCCCCACCAGCGCTCTACTGCTGCTGCTAAGTCGCTTCAGTCGTGTCCGACTCTGTGCGACCTCAGAGACAAGACGGCAGTCCATCAGGCTCCCCCATCCCTGAGATTCTCCAGGCAAGAACACTGGAGTGGGTTTCCATTTCCTTCTCCACCAGCGTTCACACAAGTCCTTCTTCACTAAGACAGGCCCACTCGTCTCCTTCTGCGACAGGACCTAGCTGCTCCCCTCCCCTGACTGTGACTTCCCTGCTCTATGTATCTTTCACCTCGGCTGGTATTCTTGCCTGGAGAAATCCCATGGACAAAGGAGCCTGGTGGGCTATAGTCCACGTTACAAAGAGCTGGACACAACTGAAGTGACTAAGCACAGCACACACTAAAGTCGAAGGTCAGGAGAAGATGGATGTCCAGAGTCCAGGCAGAAAGAGAGAATTTGCCCTTTCTTCTCCTTTTGGTTCTACGTTGGCCCTCAATAAATTGGTTGGTATCTATCTACATCAGTGAGGGTTATCTTCTTTCCTCGATTGACTGGGTTAAATGCTAATCTTTTCTGGAAAAACTCTCACAAACACACCCACAAATAATGTTTTACCAGCTATCTGGCATCCCTTAGCCCAGACAAGTTGACATAGAAAATTAGCTATCACACCCACAAAGTTCCTTTACAAAGTTTGTTCAACTCTGATAAAGTGTCAAGAATTTGCTCTACTTTATCTTCTTGTCATTAACTTGATTTTTCATCCCAACTTTATTTCTCCCTTTTTTCTTGGTTAATCTAAAAATTCATACTTTCCAGCTCTTCTAACTCTGTATTGCTTTTAATCATGCTCTTGATACTTTCACTTAAATCTCACACAAGGTAATGGACACAGTCCTGGTACATTTTCTCCTGGTAAAGCCATTAGAATCAATCTGATTTCTCTGTTTCTTGAAAGATTCTCATAAAAATACTTTATATGTGGGATGTTGGTTACTGAAGATAACATTCACTGAATAGTCATCATTTTGTGCTGGGTGGTTGTCTGCCATCCTTATCAAGTTGATTTCCCTGCTCCACCTATTAAAGATCCATAATTTTTAATATGCTTTCATCATGTATTTCTTTCTTCTACATCAAATGCTACAGAACTTATGGGAAATAGCAAACCAAGAGCATTTTATTTCTTCCACTTTTGCCTCTATCTTGCTATTTTTGTATTTTTAATTCCTTCCTTTACCCTGCCCCATTTATCCTGTTTTCAGCTACCATTGACCCTGACCTACTAGGGACTACAGTTGGAAATGGGTAACTTATCCCCCACAATAGTTTCTATTCCAGTTTCTATATCCCCAGTTTCTATTCCTCTCTTGTGTCCTTTGGTCATTATAGTCTACATGACTTATGCCTGCTACATATACTTGTCATCACTCTTCCTATGCTGTCTTCTGGTCCAGCTGACTGAATTGATACCTTAACTCTTACAACTTTTTCTTCCTCTTTTTACCTTTCTTATTTATAGTGGCTTCTTTTAAGCATGTGCTACTCAGCTATGGTTTTTCAAGTAGTCATAAAGCGTCTGCCTCCAATGTGGGAGACCCCGGTTCGATCCCTGGGTCGGGAAGATCCCCTGGAGAAGGAAATGGCAATCCACACCAGTATCCTTGCCTGGAGAATCCCATGGACAGAGAAGCCTGGTAGGTTACAGTCCACAGGGTCGCAAAGAGTTGGACATGACTGAGCGACTTCACCTTACCTTACCTTACCTTACCATGTATGGATGTAAGAGCAGGATAATAAAGAAGGTTGAGCACTGAAGAATTGATGTTTGAAACTGTGGTGTTGGAGAAGACTCTTAAGAGTCCCATCAGAGGGACGCGCGGGAGGCGCAGGCTGCACGGCTTTGTAAGAATCGGGTAGGAACGCCCGGCAAGTAACCAGAACTAACTAACTTGGGCTAGTAAACCAGACTGGGGGATAGCTAACCACACAAAAAGCTTGAACATAGGACACCACCAGGACCGAGCACAGAACAAAGGACAGAACGGAAGTAGCTGGCTGCAGACCATCCCCCGCCAAGGACAGGCAGCCAGAGCCAAAAGGGCTGGAAAGGGATAATTGCAGCCCCGGAGAGACTTTCCCTGCCAAACAGCAAGCAGGCTTCTTTGCTAAAACTTCTGGGGGTGCTGGTCAGCGGTACGCCCAGAAGACTGAGCAGCAGGAGCGAGAAACGTGACTGGGACACTCGGACTGGGGAAGGGCACGAAACGCAACCCCAACCCAATCTGCACCACTGGGAGATAGCTGAGCACTGAACCTGAGCGGATTAGACTAGGGAGGGGAACACAGCCGAGGGCCGGCCTCAGATGGTTCCCGGCAGAGCAGCATGGAGCCCAAGCGGTGTGGCCTGTGCGCCCCGCCCGCCGCGAGTGGTCTGTGCACCACGAGCAGGGACAGACCCAGCGGGGCTGAGGCACCACGTACACACGACAGTGTTATCAGTGTGCAGCATCCCTCCCTCCCCACAGCGAGGTTGAACAGTGAGCCAAAAAAAAAAAAAAAAAGGGTCCACCAC
>SJYQ01002814.1:322714-336470 GCA_006410935.1 Redunca redunca
ATGTCAATGTTTGACAAAACCAATACAGTAATGTAAAGTAAACTAAAGTTAAAATAAAAATTTTAAAAGTAAAAAAAAAAAAAAAAAAGAAAGTAATGCCCCATATCCACTGAAAGAATGAAGACATAACAGTATTTCTATTACTAGGTACATAAATATGTATCATAGAATCTTTTATCTTTTAGTTTTAATTGGAGAATAATTGCTTTACAGTGATAGTTTCTGCCATACAATGAGAGTAAGCCATAAATATACAAATATTCCCTCCTTCTTAAGCCTCCCTCCCACCCCATGCCCCATCTCACCACTCTAGGGTAACACAGAGGAAAAAAACCAACTTGTTAACCTTCAAATTTGAAAGTACTCTAGATGCTAGTTTACTTAACCTTAGTGCTACAGATTAAGACTTCATCTTTTGGTTTATAAATGTTAGGAAAGTCAAGAACTCTGAAACAAGAATATGTAAATAAACATAAATGTGATCTTGAAAAACTCAATCCATATAAGAATAATCAACTTTTCAAGCAAGTATTTTCATATTTGACAATGCTTTGATGCAAACAATACTCCAATAACTTTAGTCTACTCTGCATTTTCTGCTAGATAAAGTTAATAATGATAATAGAGGATAATTGTGCTTGTTTGTATTTGCTTAAGTTTGAGGGGTCACAGAAGAAAGGAAATATCAAGGAACAGACAAGAATATTGATTAAATCATTGGCATGGGTAATAATAACAGCTAAGGACTAATGATTCATCAGGCTTTTAAAGACTTCTGCTGGCTAAAACTCACCCCAAAACATCATCATACACCTCTGTGAAGTGATTCATTCAAGAAAGGCACTTGAGTTTTTAAAAGCTATTTGAGTAGTTCTTAGGTGTAGCACTTTGCACCAGGGAGTCCAACTCTTGGAAGCTTAGAAGGTGCATTTCTTATGAGGATAGCTGTAGAAAGGCCAAATTCCAGGTCAATCATGAAATCTGGCCATCATAGACTTGTGTAGATGAAGAGGTCTGCTAAGTAAGATTGTTCCAGCTTGACATAAGAAGATGAATTTTCTTCTGGAAATATTCCAATTAGATGGTAAGTTTGAGAGATTATGGGTGAACTTTGGCATGACAGTGATGTGAGATTTTACAGCCTTCAAGTGTCAGAAGTTCAGCAACACAAGTGTACTTATGCCAGCCATGATGGCCATGATCTATGAGATCCCCATCTGGAGGTGCTGACTAAAGGCTTCTACCCAGGCTGCAGCCACTCCAGTGGAATCATCCATCCTGGCATCAACAAAATTGTCTCCACAATGATCCAGAAAGAGTTCTTAGAGGACAAAAATCATGTGGTTCTGGGTAAGTTAGATGAAAACTGGAAACAAAACTGGGCACTCATTGTGGGGCTTCTAGAAAGAGAATATGATCAGGAATCAAATAAAAATCACATCCTCAAAGTGATTTTAAAAATTAAGAACACGTTGACAGTATCTATTATACTGGAAATAGAAGTGCTTCAGTGCTAAGTCACTTCAGTCATGTCCAGCTCTTTGTGGCCTCATGGACTGTAGCCTGCCTGGCTCCTCTGTCCATGGAATTTCCGAGGCAACAATACTTGAATGAGTTGCCATGCTTTCCAAAAGTTTTTAAAGAATTTTCTTCCATTGTTAACTGGAGTTTTACCTTCTGTGGCCTGATGATGAGAATAAAAGAAATTCATGCTTATAGATGTGATAAACATCAACTAAAGGTCTCTTCTCTGGGATGAAGTTTCCCAGTGGGGGCAAGACAAGTGTTTCTATCTCTTAAAACTCATGATAGTATCAGTTTCAAAAACAATTTAGCACCCATCTGCTTAATTTCAGGAAAGTGTCATATAAAGAAAATTTAACTGTTCCAAGTATTGGAGAACTCCCAAACTTTTAAAAGATCATCACCATGAGAAAGAACATTTGGACATTCAGAGACTAACATCAGCACCCAAAGATGATATCCAAGCCATGTACTTTCATAGCAATTTGCAACTACATACAAATAATTGATGTTTTTTGCAGCATTCAGTCTAGCAGCACCTGTATATGTAGACTAATTCTAATATTTAAAAATTCTATTTAGTTGACATTAGTTTCTTCAATCAAAATTTAATACAAAGATGATTTCTGTTTAATTACATTATTTGCTAATATCTGAAATTAAAAGACACTCACTCCTTGGAAGAAAAGTTATGACCAACTTAGATAGCACATTGAAAAGCAGAGACATTACTTTGCCAACAAAGTTCTGTCTAGTCAAGGCTATGGTTTTTCCAGTGGTCTGTGAAGAAAGCCGAGCACCAAAGAATTGATGATTTTGAACTGTGGTGTTAGAGAAGACTTCTGAGAGTCCCTTGGACTGCAAGGAGATCCAACCAATCCATTCTGAAGGAGATCAGTCCTGGGTGTTCTTTGGAAGGAATGATGCTAAAGCTGAAACTCCAATACTTTGGCCACCTCATGCGAAGAGCTAACTCATTGGAAAAGACTCTGATGCTGGGGGGATTGGGTGCAGGAGGAGAAGCAGATGACAGAGGATGAGATGGCTGGATGGCATCACCAACTCTATGGACATGATTTTGAGTGAACTCCGGGAGTTGGTGATAGACAGGGAGGCCTGGCGTGCTGTGATTCATGGGGTCACAAAGAGTCGGACACAATGGAGCGACTGAACTGAACTAAATATGTAAGTAGTGTTGCTGCTATCCCCAACACAATGTACACCCATGGTGGATTCATGTCAATGTATGGCAAAACCAATACAGTATTGTAAAGTAAAATAAAATAAATAAATAAATAAAATTTTAAAAAAGAAAAATGAAAAGATACTGTCTACCAAGAATTTATACTCTGATGGAAATATATGAATTGCAGATTAGAGACACAAACTTCAAATCAGGAAGGGCACCATCAAAGGAAGATTGGAAACATGTCTAAATATTGATATCAGTGCTAATAACAAGCGATGTTTCTGAGTTTTCTGTAAAGCAAAAAAGAGAATGATTATAAAAGCTTTTATCAGTATTGAATGTACAGAGTGAAAAGCTATAATGGAAAGGAAATAAACATTAATGAGGAGAGGGAAACTGGACTTTATCGATTAACAAACTGACTAAATAGGTAACTAACCATGTATATTTATATTTGGAATCAAGAACCAGAATAGGTTTGGAAATGGCAATCATCTATATTTATATTTATATTTATTTAAATACAATGAAAGGGCTGTTTTACATATTAAAAGATTCAGAATGGTAAAAATTCATGCCTTGTACAATTATGAACTTTAAAAGAATCATACCAACAAGTGATATTTAACGAAAAATTCAGCTGGGCATGATCATCATTCTTGTATAAGGCCAGTTCCTTAAGGTCATTATAAGCACCAGCTGTGGCCAGTCTTCCTTAACACTGTCACATAAACATACATCCAGTATGGAATACTTATGGGAAGATGTGAGCTAAATGAAAAAAAAAATTATTGGAAAACAGGTTACTGAATGTGTTATTATTATAGCATTTGGCTTGCCAAGAAGCCCATGATTAGATGACATTTTTTATTATTAAGGTAATATGAACATGTCCTTTACCTTTTTACAAGTAAAATGTATTTTTTTAAAACAGCTTTATATTTACAGAAAAATTACAAGGACAGGATAGAGAGTTGCTGAATATCCCAGAACAAGTTTCCTCTGTTTTTAATGGTATGTTTGCTACAATTAATGAACCAATACTGATACACAGTGTCACTTCAGTCATGTCCAACTCCTGTGACCCTATGGACCATAGCCTGCCAGGCTCCTCTCCCCAAGGGATTCTCCAGGCAAGAATATTGGAGTGGGTTGCCATGGCTATGGTGGTGGAGAAGACTCTTGAGAGTCCCTTGGACTGCAAGGAGATCCAACCAGTCCATCCTAAAGGAGATCAGTCCTGAGTGTTCATTGAAAGGACTGATGTTGAAGCTGAAACTCCAATACTTTGGCCACCTCATGTGAAGAGTTGACTCACTGGAAAAGACCCTGATGCTGGGAAAGACTGACAGCAGGAGGAGAAGGAAATGACAGAGGATGAAATGGTTTGATGGCATCACCAACTCAATGGACATGAGTTGGGTGGGCTCTGGGAGTTGGTGATGTACAGGGAGGCCTGGTGTGCTGCAGTTCATGGGGTTGCAAAGAGTTGGACATGACTGAGCAACTGAACTGAACTGAAGTCACATTTGATGAGAGTTACATTTCTGAGCAGTGATCCTCCTACATCCACCTGTTTGGAAGACTCATTTGTAGATTTGATTTAGAAACCACTTTGCTACTTTCACATCCAATACATTTTTCTATTTCCTGTGTCCTGTTTGTTGGGAAGTATTGACCTTTATCTCAACTGATGCAAGTAGCCCTCAGATTTGCCTGTTGCCTTTCAGGCTTCCCTAGTTGTTCAAGTGGTAAAGAATCTGCCTGCAATGCAAGAGACTGGGGTTTGATCCCTGGGTTGGGAAGATCCCCTGGAAAAGGAAATGGCTACCCACTATAGTATTCTTGCCTAGAGAATCCCATGGATAGAGGAGCTTGGTGGGCCTCAGTCTCTGGGGTCACAAAGTGTCAGACATGACTGAGCAACTAACACTATAATTCTATAGAGCTTTATAGTCAAAGAAGTTCTTAGTTTGCTACAAAAATTAATTCTCAAGTATGCAATTTCAATCAAAACAGAGCTTACATTGACCTTCTAATGACCTTATTCGAATTTCATGAGATTTAGTTTCTAATTCAGTATTGTGGGTTTTCAACATTGCCTTCAACACAAGTTAGGGCCCATTCCCTATCAGATGATGTTTTGGTGTATAAAATATTCTTGCTTGTCATTGAGTTAAATATTTCTTTGAGTCATCTTCCAAATATTCAAATGCATTCAATTTACCTTGAAGGAGTTTATTAAGCAAAATCTCCGATAAATTGGCTAGAGAAATAAAGACTTGGTGTTTGTCCTCAAGAAACTCATAGTCCAGTAAAGAAGAGAAACAAGTAAACAAATAATCTACTATAATTTCTGATGAGTGGCAAATATTTTCAGGGGAATCTCAAATAAGACAAAAGGTACTTCTAATGCACTATGTTAGCAGTCACATCCATTTCCTACTTGACAAGTCCCTACACTGGGACTTCACTCATAATAGACAGGAAAAGTATTTTATGCAAAAAAAGGAAAATGTGAGCAAAATCTGAGTTTTCAATGTCTGGAATATAGATTGTTGAGAGGATAGAGGAAACTTGAAAAATAAAAGGGATTATGCTTTATGAATGCATAAGATCTGAAAGGTACATTGATGGCCTGGATGAACTTGGTGAATATTATTTTGATTTAACTACACATTTCATGGCAGGGTAAACAGTTTTTTGCATGGGAACTCAGCAGCCTAGGCATAGGTACACAGAAAAATGATGATGGAAAGAAGATGATGACAGAGTTTTATGTTAATTTGTTGGCTAGTTAGCTAGTTAGTTAAAAAGATAAGTTTTAAATCCCACTGTGTGAGGTTAATCTCATGAAATGGGAGCAACACAATCCATTGCAATCAGTTCTTTGCCATCTTTTTTAATAAAAATATTTTTAAGACTATCAACACCAGTTTTTAGAAATGAATCATCCATACAATTTAATTACTAGCAATAATGGAAAGATCTCTGGTAAACTCTAGAAAAAGTCATCTTTCATCAATTCCCACATATGGTGATGGCTTAATCTAGAGCATAAGCCTTAGAGACAAAGTAGAACTAATTTAGGCTTAACTTTTGGAACTGGAATTGGACAAGAAGAAAAGGCAGAAGCAGAGTGTAAAAAACAGAAACCAGAAATTCAGAAGCAGAAAAGAAACAAAAATGAAAAATGGACAATACAAAATAGAAATTGCTATCTGATGCAAATATCAGAACTGACAATAGAGAAAACCCTATTTGAAAATCTAGTTTTGAAAATTTTCTTTGATATAGCTTGTTTGTTTTGTTTTGCCCCTATATTTGAGGAACGCAAAGAAGCAAAAATATAGGTATCAAAAAAAGAGAAACTCTTTCAGTGGGTTAGGATTCTGTGTACTAAAACATGACAGAATCTAGCATATGTACTGCTGATAAAAGTGAGTGAAAGTTGCTCAGTCCTATCTGACTCTTTGTGATCCAGTCCATGGAATTCTCCAGGCCAGAATACTGGAGGGGGTAGCCTTTCCCTTAGATCTTCCCAACCCAGGGATCGAAATCAGGTCTCCCACACTGCAGGAGGATTCTGTACTAGCTGAGCCACAAGGGAAGCTCAAGAGTACTGGAGTGGGTGGCCTATCCCTTCTCCAGGAGATCTTCCCGGCCCTGGATTTGAACTGAGGTCTCCTTCATTGCAGGCAGATTGTACTGCTACTTGCAATTATTAATATAAAATAGTCTCTTCTCTGTGAACAACTTCAATCCTTGCGATATAAGCATAGAATTTAAAGGCTAGTGAATAACTTTTGACAGGTAATCAATATTTTATACATCTTTATCAAACATGAGACATTACAAACTTTTGGGGTGCTAACATGCTAAGGGATCTATTTTCTTCTTAATCGACTAGCTGAATAAAAACTGATTTTGTATACTAGATAGAAAATTTCAACTTTTGAAGGATTAGAAGATAATCAAAAATATAACAAATTAACTTAGTGCTTGATTAAGGCATTTAATGATTCAGAAGGCATTCTGTCATGTTCATTATGAGGGATACCAATTGCACTGGAAAATCAGAAAAAATAACTGACAGAAGACTTTATTTGAGAGGATATTAGCTAAACCACATTTTTGTTAAATTTTTTAGATAATGTGTTGAGGGTAAAAAGGAAATTGGAAATTTAAATAACTTGCATCTTTCCTGTTGCAAAACTATTTAAACTACTTCCTGTATCCCGCCATACTGCAAATGGCTAATTAATTACATAATGGTTGCTTCTTCTTGACCTTAGGTTCCTTAGTTATAAGGAGTGCCTCTTATTTACCATTTTGCCTAATATTGAACTTCAAATATAGGTTCTTAATTTGTTGACTGAAAATAATTAGCAAAAATCAGGCAAAGTTCATTTGAAGGTGATACTGGCCTATTAGAATGGAAGTGGATGAAGGGATTTCTTAGTAGATAAACCAATGCAAAATAGTTTATTAATTTGTTTGGCCCTCAGCGATATTGTTAAGGAACAACAGTCAGTATGAAACAGCAGCAGAATGAAGAGCTGATAATGCTTTTTAATGCAAGTGACAGCTAGTACATTGAGAACATGTGCCACCAAATGACTAAGTCGAACTTGAATCTGATGGAAGATTCAAGGTAAGTTAACCCGTGGGGTAGCATTTTATGAATGAGTACTACAAGTATAATCAAAATCTGGAAAGTTTATGGGAAAATACTCAACCCAAAAATACAATGAAATCTAAATTTCTGCAACCTCTTTATTTTTACTTTTAATTCATACACCTCCATGTTTCCCAGGAGATCTAATTAAAACATAAAGAACATGATAACATTGAAATAGTTCTATAGAAACGCATTTGTTTCTTAAAACACAACTCTGTAGAATAATAGATGCTATGTAACGTATCATTAGGGTAGGGTATAGGTCCCCAGTATTGATTAGGCAGTGTTGGAAGAGGCTTGGCATTATTTTGGCAGTTGCATAGTGGGTTTCAAATTCAGGTCTAAATGCATTTTAATCATTAGCAATTTAGCAATTATAATTTAGAAAGACAAATAAAAGAACCACAACTGTTATGACTATAGAGACATTTGAGTATAATTTTGAGCAATATGAATGTTTGAGCTGCTTTTGCATCTGTTGTTAGTAATTTTTATCAAAATTATGGCAATAATAGCTAGCATTCCACAGCTATGGAAACTATTACTTCAAAGTGTTGACACATTCATTTTATTTCATTCTCATAATATATTCACATGGTAAGACCACCTGCCAACCATTTCATTCAACTCAGAAGGTCAGGAGTGGGAGCTGCAGGCTTAAAAGCATGCAACAAAGTCCTTTGTGCTTTCTCTATACCCTCAAAGGAAGAGAACAAAGTATTAATACTGCATCCATGCTAATAACAGGAAGAAAACATTTTCAAGTTGGCTCCCATTTCTTTGGCTCCACTACTTTATCACTTTCTTAAAAATCTTTATGTTTTCTTTCCTGGTGCTGGGAATGATTGAAGGTAGGAGAAAAAGGGGACAACAGAGGATGAGATGGTTGGATGGCATCACTGACTTAATGGCCATGGCTTTGAGTAAGTTCCTGTAGTTGGTGATGGACATGGAGGCCTGGTGTGCTGCAGTCCATGGGGTCGCAAAGAGTAAAACAAGACTGAGCAACTGAACTAAGCTGAACTTACCTCCTATCAAGCTGTCATTTCCTTGTTACTTAATTTATTCATTAAAAAATAATCTTGTGTGCCAGTATGTACTATGCAAAGATCTAGGTGCCAGCCTAACAGTGCTGGAAGTTCTATTCTAGGAAATGCAGAGCTCGCATTAGTAATTTCTAGCCTCTTTTTCCAATTCATCAAAGCTCAAAATGTGCTATATTTTCATAACCCTAAACATGAAAGAAAAATCTACTTTATTTATATTTTATATGAAACATGTTTTAAATAGTAATGTAAACTTTGTGTCCACATGTTTCAGTATGTTTTCACTGTGAAACAAATAACAATGAAATGGACATCACTCTTTTCCAATATCTTCCTTTATGGTGGTGGTTGTTTAGTTGCTAAGTCATATCCAACTCTTGCAACCCCATAGACTGTAGCCTGCCAGACTCCTCTGTCCATGAGATTCTCCAGGCAAGAATACTGGAGTGGTTTACCATTTCCTTTATGGTAGTTTTTCCAATAAAGAGAAAAAAAATTAATTAACTTTATTATGTCTAAAATTTAAACAGTAATACTTTAACAATANTTAACAATATTCTTTAGTATTATTATTAATAATACATTATTAACAGAAGTAAAGTATAATAATAATGCTTTAAAAACATATCTCATACATCCAGCAAAATGTATGTCATGCATTCAGCATAAAAATATATAGGAAATAAAGAGATATAATATGATATTTTCCAAGGAGAAAAGAATGTACTTTGCAATTTTATTCTCTGTCCCCCCGTTTCATTGTATCTATCTCTATATATATCAATATAGCTGACCCATCAACAGCTGGGGCTTTAGGAGCACTGACTGCATGGTAGAAAACCCATGTGTAACTTTAGAGTTGGTTCCCATATTCACAGTTTTGCATCTTTGTCTCAACCAACTTTGTAGTGCTATAACATTTGTTGTTGTTTTGCAGTTGCTAAGTTGTGTCAGACTCTTCGTGACCCCATGCACTGCAGCATTCCAGGCTTTTCTGTCCTTCACCATCTCCCAGAGTTTGCCAAAGCTCATGTCCATTGAATCTATGATGCCATCCAAACATCTCGTCCTCTGTCACTCTCTTCTCCTTCTGCTTCAATCTTTTCCAGCATCAGGGTCTTTTTCAATGAGTGGTTTGCCATGCCCTCCTTCAGGGGATCATCCTAACCCAGGGATCAACCTAAATCTCTCATGTCTCCTGCGTTGGCAGGCTGGTTCTTTACCATTAGCACCACCTGGGAAGCCCCATTGTAGCATTTATTATTTTTAAAAAAATTCCCTGTATAAGTGGGCCCATATATTTCAACCTCATGTTGTTCAAGGGTTCAAGTAGTGGTTGTGTAAATGTTTGTGTACATGTGTGTGTGTGCACATGTGCAAGGGTGCATTATATATGTGTATAGATGTGTGTATGACTTTGTGTTTATTTATATACATACAAGGGCTTCCCAGGTGTGCTAGTGGTAAAGAAACTTCCTGTCAGTGCAGGAGATGTCAGAGAGCGGGCTCCATCCCTGGGTGGGGAAGATCCCCTGGAAGATGGCATGGCAACCCACTCCAGTATTCCTGCCTGCAGAATCCCATGGACAGAGGAGCCTGTCAGGCTACAGTCCATAGGGTCGCACAGAGTTGGAAATGACTGAAGAGACTTAGCACGCACGCACTCATACACATACATAATATATAAATGTTCATACATACATATTGCACATAGCATATTAGATAAATAAGAATTTTTCCTCTTAATATCAATATAGTTAACTCTTGACGATACAGAATGTAGATATTCGCGTATTTGGCCCACATTTTTCTCATTCTTTTTTTATTGTCAGGCATTGTATTTCTTCCCCAAACAGCAACAAATACACAGAGAGTAAGGAAAGAAACAGGAAGAAAAAGTGACTTTACTATAAGTCTATTTTTCTACTTCTGACAAAAGTTTTTAGGGCAGAGATGCTGGTGATTGGAGATAAAAGTGAGCTTTTATCTGTAGTTGGCATTTACCTTGTCTCTAGTAGTCCCTCCCTTCTTTGGATCACAAAAAGAGTCTACCCAAAGTTTTCTGGATACCTTCCATATCACTACTTCATCCACTAGTCTAAAACTTTAGTTTTTGGAACTGGGAAGTACATTCTAAAATTATTTGATAATACCTGTCCATTTAGGGCCACATTTCTTCATTTAATAGATTAAGGAAACCACAGCAAATATATCTAGCCCTGATGGGTAATAAGTAAATAAAGTGGTAGTGATTATGTAAATTCATTGCTATCAGGCTCCTGAAAACATACAAGAATTATTCTTAAGGAATTATACTAATTTGAAAATTCTTATTAATATCTTCATGAAACTAGGTTACTTTTTATTCAGAGTTTTCAACTTCCCTAAGGATATTTTGATCTTGGTTTTGTGTCTTTATACACAGTGACATATAACCCTGTATATTTTCTAAATTTATCTACATGGTTTAATAAAAAATACTTATATAAAAAGTTCCATTTGTTAATTCAGTAACATAGATCTCTTTAGTTGGATCTCTTCAAGTGGTCTTCATCATTTTCTAAAAAATTATCAGGTATTACATTTTCTAAGATTACCTTGTAAGAGTGTTTTTGTTTTATTTTGCTTTTAGCATTGATATATTTATTTATTAGATTGGAACCAAATAAGATTCGCACATCATATTTATAATGTCTGTTAAATCCTTGTTTATTCTTTATTTTCTTGTAATGTATTTGTTGGGGGGAAAAATGGGCTTTTTGCTGACCAGTGTTTTCCAGTCTATTGATTGCACACACTTAGGCTTATTCAATATATTTCTCTGTTCTCTATATTTACTATATACTGGTAATCAGAACTAGAGGCTTAATCTGATTAAAGGTAATATATTTTTGCAACACTCCTTCAGGAGTGGTGTTGTCATGAGCAGAGACTTTGCTTAGCCCCTATGTTCACTTTCCCCAGGACAAGGACCCTTTTCTTATTTCAAAAGGCAGATAGTATCTGGTTGTCTCTTATTTTATGTTTATGACCATTATGATCACTACCTGGATTATTCTACCATAGATTTTAAAAATACAAATATTCTGTGGCCAACATATGCCTCAGTAATTAGAAATAAGGCTACGACAACAATGCCACTGATGGCTGGGCAGCTGCTACAGAGTCTCCCTGATTTGGAGATGCCAAGGGAGAGAAAAACACTTCAAACCACAGCATTTTTCAAGTACTAGGAGCATGTGTGAAGGATATGCTATGTTTAATTATAAAGGAAGAAGAATTAAAACATCATACTAAAAACTGTGTCAATTTGACTGCTTGAATTCTGTATGAAAATGTCTTTGGACATGTGCAGAAATGGGATGGCTTAAAGGACCTTCCAGTGAAAGACAGCTTAGGAATATGGGTAAAATAATCTTTACTTGTAGTTTTTATGGGGTAATGAGATGATGCATAATCACCATATTTTAAAACCTTCTAAGTGCTAAAATTTATTTATCCATTCATCTATCCATTTAGTGAATACTGAGTTCTGCTATGAGCCAGATACTAAGAATACAACAACGATCTAATCAAGACAAACAAAGTCCATAGCCTCAAAAAGCTTACTTACATTCTGGTGGGAAATAAAAGCTACTAACAAGCAGAGAAAAAGTAACTGATATCGCTTAATATAGTTACAAATGTGATAGAGAATAATAAAAATCAGAAGATGGACTATTATTTAACATCAGGATATATAGAGAGAACACTCTAGGAAAACAATATTTAATGACAGAACTAATGATATAGAGGACCAAAACTTAACAATACCTGAGGGGAAAGTTCAAGAGGTGAAATCAATTTTAAAATCCTCAAGGTAATAAAAATCTTGGCCTAAGCTTGAACATTAAAATTTGGGGCTAAAAAAAAATGAGTTAATGATGATGTCATTTTTTGAGATAGTGAAAGCATTAGAATTAAAAGTAAGGGAGAGGGGATCAATAATTCATTTGAGGATCTTCTCAGTTTGGGGGATCTTTTAGACATCCATCAAGAAATATTGAATATGAATTTGGCAATTGGAGCACAGAATTAAAACTTGAGATAAATGTTTAAAATATTCCTGATCTTAAGTAGTTAGGATTTAAGAGATTCTAGACATTGACCAACCTAGATATCACATTAAAAAGCAGAGACATTACTTTGCCAACAAAGGTCCATCTAGTCAAGGCTATGATTTTTCCAGTAGTCATGTATGGATGTGAGAGTTGGACTGTGAAAAAAACTGAGCGCCGAAGAATTGATGCTTTTGAACTGTAGTGTTAGGGAAGACTCCTGGAAGTCCCTTGGACTGCAAGCAGATCCAACCAGTCCATTCTAAAGGAGATCAGCCCTGGGTGTTCTTTGGAAGGACTGATGCTAAAGCTGAAACTCCAGTACTTTGGCCACCTCATGTGAAGAGTTGACTCATTGGAAAAGACTCTGATTAGGGGCAGGAAGAAAAGGGGATGACAAAGGATGAGATGGCTGGATGGCATCACCGACTCTATGGACATGAGTTTGAGTGAACTCCGGGAGTTGGTGAATGGACAGGGAGGCCTGGCGTGTTGCAATTCATGGGATCGCAGAGTCGGACACGACTGAGTGACTGAACTGAACTGAACTGACATTGAACTTCAAGTCACATTGATGCAAAAGTGTCTCTGACTTTGCCCTCCTGTCCTTACCTTGGTCCCCAGCTCTGGTAACCAGAATCCAATCCTTGTCCCTTTGCCTGAATGCCTAAGCAGGTCACCTGCCTTTTACCTAGACCTTGCCTTAGGAGCAGAGACTTTACCTAGCCCCTATGTTCACTTTCTCCAGGACAAGGACCCTTTCCTAATACACGAGCCTTCAGTTCAGTTCAGTTCAGTCGCTCAGTCGTGTCCAACTCTTTGCGACCCCATAAACAGCAGCACACCAGGCCTCCCTGAGTTCACACAAACTCACGTCCATCGTGTCCGTGATGCCATCCAGCCATCCCATCCTGGGTCGTCCCCTTCTCCTCCTGACCCCAATCCCTCCCAGCATCAGAGTCTTTTCCAATGAGTCAACTCTTCGCATCAGGTGTCCAAAGTACTGGAGTTTCAGCTTCAGCATCATTCCTTCCAAAGAAATCCCAGGGCTGATCTCCTTCAGAATGGACTGGTTGATCTCCTTGCAGTCCAAGGGACTCTCAAGAGTCTTCTCCAACACCAAAGGTCAAAAGCATCAATTCTTTGGTGCTCAGCCTTCTTCACAGTCCAACTCTCACATCCATACATGACCACAGGAAAAACCATAGCCTTGACTAGA
>SJYQ01002814.1:348609-359040 GCA_006410935.1 Redunca redunca
TATATATAGAGAGAGAGAGAGAGAGAGAGAGAGAGAGAGAGAAAAAGAGCTTTTAGCTTTCTTTCTTTTCTCCTTAACTAATATTTCTCTACTCTCATGCTTTAGTATTGTGGATGAATACTAAAGTTATCATCTTTTAAATGAAAAAGGATATTTGCATATTTAATATTTCATTTTTGATATAGTTTTAGAATCACAAATTTTATTAACATTGATTTCTTTTTTCTCTTGCCTTTAGCTAATTGTTTAAAATTAATCTTCTCTTTTCTCATGGTATGACTGAAAGCTCTTCTAAGGCAAATTTAAAGTCTTAGTTGACTTAAAACTTAATTTTTACTTGACTTCCTATTTTCATCAGCATTCAGAAAAAGGGCTGAAGTGGAACATTTTAATATTTTGGTTGACAACCTTCCAACCTCTTTTCCTATTTTATAAGAAAATCTCCATTGTTTATAATAGTAGTGGAACACAGTGTCTTACTTCACTCACCAGAAACTGAAGGAGGGTGTACTTTTACCTCCCTGCTCCTTGACAGAAGCATTTGATACTTCCTTAGCTGATTAGCTGGGGCTTCCCTGGTGGTTTAGATAGTAAAGAATCTGCCTGCAATGTGGGAGACCTGGGTTCGATTCCTGGTTTGGAAAGATCCTCTAGAGAAGGGAATGGCTACCCACTCCAGCATTCTTTCCTGGAGAATTACACGGACAAAGGAGCCTAACAGGCTACGTACAGTCCACAGAGTCACAAAGAGTTGGACACGACTGAGAAATTTTCACTTTAGCTGATTAGCCATCGCCACTAAGTAATCTAGAATCTGGAGCAAGCGCCATAGAGATGAGTTAACAGCTGGAATGTGTCCTTTATTGCCATCAAATCCATAATGAAGGCAGCACCAACATCCTGGTCCAATCACTCTTGCTGCCAGAATCTAGAATGTTTTATTTTCAAGTCTCCCACCAATTCTGGGTTCTTAAATAAATTCCTTGTTTGTCTCATATATACTCAGAATTTATTTCTGTTTAGAAACAATTCAAATAATAAAAGTGTTCTTCTCAAAACCATTATTGTAGATTTAATCAAATACTGCCTAATTCTTAATACTGATTGTGCAACTTTATACCTTAATTAACTCATTCATTTGGAGCATTCATTTATTGTGCATCAATATGAATTGGGGTGTGTGTGTGTGTGTGTGTGTGTGTGTGTGTGTGTGTATTTTTTTTTTTTTTTAAAGCATGGGTTTTACTATTAGGCTGAGCTTACCTGGTGGCTCAGCAGTAAAGAATCTGTCTGCAGTATAGGAGACCACTTCCAATACAGGGGACACAGGTTCAACCCCTGGGTGAGGAAGATCCCCTGAGAAGGAAATGGCAACCCACCCCAGTATTCTTGCTTGGAAAATCCCATGGACAAAGGAGTCTGGCAGGCAATAGTCCAAGAAGTCACAAGAGTCGGACACAACTTAGCAAATAAACCACCACCACCACCACCACTATTAGGCTGGTCTGAGTTTAAATTCTGACTTCAACAATTAATATGTAATTTTCACTAATGTGTGGCACAAATAAATACTTTATTTTGAAACTCACTGTATAAGAGAAAGAGAAGCAAGTTTGAGACCAGAAAATGCATCACTAGCTCTGCCTGTAAGCAACATTATAATTTAGGGTAAACAATCAGTTCTGATATTAACCTAATCTATAAAGAAAGTGCTGTCTAGGATGATTTTTCAAGCTCATTTCTAGTTCTAAAATTCTATAATTCACATAAAAATCCATTTCAAGTTTCAAAATTCTGACTGTATTTTGCAATCATTCCCTATGTTTTGTATATTTTTGTGCAGAGGTACCTAATGTTTTATATAAGCTCATTTTGGGGTCAGTTCCCCCAAAATACCAGTATCATAGCATTTCATGGAACAGGCCATTTATACCTAGAAGGATAAGCAGCTTGCATGGCTCCCAGACCCTGCAAGTCTGGGTCTACTGACCACACCTCTCAGAACAATCCCATGTGCCATGTTTTTTTCTTTTTTTTTTTTTGTCTTGGAACTTTCTATGTTCCCCTGTGTCTTACCTGATTTGTCTTTAACTGATAAGTGTCAATTTAGTTTATATTTCCCCAGGGAAACTTCCTTAAACTTCTCCTATCTCTCTTCCTAACCAAGGTTAGCCTTCTCATGATGGGCATTTTCAAATACTCTACTTTTGTGTAGCAGTCATCCCAACTGCATCTCAAAAATCATTTTTATCATTGCTCTATTAAGCTCCGTGAAAGCAGAGTCTTGTTATTAACTATATTTCTAGTTCTTTACACTCTGCCAAGTCCATAGTGGGTACACAATTTGTTGAACTGAAAAAGTGAAATTTACTTCCAAAACAAGCCTGGATGTCTGATTCCAGCTTCCAGCTCTCACTATTCAATTGCAATGATTTAACCTTTAGACATGTATCTTGTGCAATAAAACCTTACTGATATTTGCCATGATTTTGGGTCACAGTTTATTTCTTTCCCTAATGTCCCAGGAATCAGATATGATATATCTTGGCCAGTATCTCAGCCTGCAGCTGCCTTCACTGTTCTCCCAGTGGCAAGCTCATCCATCTTTTGATAATTTGGGTAGGCTATCATGATTCTGTTTTGGATAATTGATGACAACATAACATGTAAGGACACCCTGGGGTTATGAGCCAAGACATGGGAGAATTTCCAGACTCTATTACTCTAATTAAAGGAATAACTCTCTAAGGGTAGAATTCACAATTCTCAGGAACTGGTCAGTGACATTGGCATTTGACTAAGGCCCATGGATAATGCAAAAATGAAAGCCAATATAAATCATCTCTTTATAAGAAAATGAACAGTATTATCAAGGAAATAAAAAGTGCATTTGTAAGTGCTTAAAGTGTCAAATAATTTGTAAACTTCCCAAATCTTTGTAAACAACTAGAGGGCCTGATATTTTATAGGTACTCAATCAACATTACCAAATGGTAGATTGACTAAGATAGATATACTTAAGAGAGCTATTTCTCTACTATGTATCCCTTACTGATACTAAAGTCTTATATAAAGAGTATTAATTTAACTCAAGACAGTGAATGAAAACAATAAATGTTATAATAAAAGAAACAATGTCCAAGATACATACAAATGCCATTAAAGTGCATAAAATGCTTCCTGTCTCCAAGGACAAAATGAAGTACATCCCATCTAGGTGACTAAAATAATGGTAAAGTGCCTGACACACAGTGTGTCTGTGTTCATTCATTCATTGAAATGTGATCCTGATATGTTTTACACTTGGGAGAGCTTAAGAGTTCACTCTCGTGGCTCTACCTCTTCCATTTCAATGTAAAACAATGACAGTTAAAATGGAGACAAACAGTAATAAGCTTACAGCCACACTCAAGCATAGAATAAACTTTAGCAAAGCAGAAATGCAGAGAGGAAGGTGGAGACCTGATGGCCCCAGGTCCGTAAACTAGCAGAGAGAGCTAGGTATTATCTCACACTGGATAATGGGACTATAAGTACCCAATGGCGCCCCACTCCAGTACTCTTGGCTGGAAAATCCCATGGACAGAGGAGCCTGGTAGGCTGAAGTTCATGGGGTCGCGACTGAGTGACTTCACTTTCACTTTTTACTTTCATGCATTGGAGAAGGAAATGGCAACCCACTCCAGTGTTCTTGCCTGGAGAATCCCAGGGACAGAGGAGCCTGGTGGGCTGCTGTCTATGGGGTCGCAGAGTCAGACACGACTGAAGCGACTTAGCAGCAGCAGCGGCAGCAAGTACCCATCTGGAGGGGACAACTCCCCTTTCAGTTGGAAGAAGACCTTGAATCAAGCTATTAATACCAACTGCGATATTACTAACAAGATTTTCTGGGTCTCTAGTTTCTGTTAACATCATGTCTGTCTATTGAACTCCTTTTTTGTTCTTATAGTCTCATCATTTTCTTTCTCTCTCCTTTTCATGAGAGTTTTCCTCTCACCTTCCCATATCCATCTTTTCTTTGGTCTCACAAAATTCCTCATACTTCCTAAGAGGGAAATATAGATTATTATTTGACTCAGGAAAATTAAAATTGTGAAAACATTGGCCACAAAAGAAAATATTAGAACTGNTCAGCTTGAAATGACACAGAAAACTATCACTCAAGAATCCATAGGAATTACTCAAAACTTAACTTTAGAAATCAAACAAGATGACCTCTATAACCACTTGTACTTGTGAAACTTTGCTTTTCCTATTTCCCATTATTCTAATAAAAAAGTTTTTTAGTAGTTAAAAAGGCAATGATGTTCTTTAGTAAATCAGTACATTTAAAAAACCCAGGCATTTTATTTTTAAACTCCCACAGCTCAGTGGTGTGTCTTGAACACAAACTGATCTTTAAGGAAATTAGAAACACATGGTTTTGCAATCAGTTTCTCAAGCTGAGATTGTCTCAACTTAGAGTTAACAGAAAAAGCTGGTCTGAATGAAGCACAAGCTGGAATCCAGACTGCTGGAAGAAATATCAATAACTTCAGACATGCAGATGACACCACCCTTATGGCAGAAAGTGAAGAAGAACTAAAGAGCCTCTTTATGAAAGTGAGAGAGGAGAGTGAAAAAGGTGGCGTAAAGCTCAACATTCAGAAAACTAAGATCATAGCACCCGGTTTCATCACTTCATGGCAAATAGATCTGGAAACAGTGGAAAGAGTGGCAGACTTTATTTTGGGGGGCTCCAAAATCACTGCAGATAGTGAATATAGCCATGAAATTAAAAGGTGCTCATTCCTTGGAAGGAAAGTTATGACCAACCTAGACAGCATATTCAAAAGCAGAGACATTACTTTGCCAACAAAGGTCTGTCTAGTCAAAACTATGGTTTTTCCAGTAGTCATGTATTGATGTAAGAGTCGGACTATAAAGAAAGCTGAGTGCCGAAGAATTGATGCTTTGAAACTGTGGTGTTGGAGAAGACTTTTGAGAGTCCCTTTGACTGCAAGGAGATCCAACCAGTCCATCCTAAAGGAGATCAATCTTGAGTGTTCATTGGAAGGACTGATGTGAAGCTGAAACTCCAATACTCTAACCAACTGATGCGAAGAGCTGACTCATTTGAAAAGACCCTGATGATGGGAAAGATTGAAGGCAGGAGGAGAAGGGGACAACAGAGGATAAAATAGTTGGATGGCATCACCAACTCAATGGACATGAGTTTGAGTAAACTTCAAGAGTTGGTGATGGACAAGGAAGACTGGCATGCTGCAGTCCATGGGGTCACAAAGAGTCAGACATGACTGAACAACTGAACCGAAACTGAACTGAAAAGGGAAAGTAGTATATAATGGAAAGAAAAAAATAAGTTCCCTTATGTCTTCATTTCTATTTTTATTTTTTTTTCTTTTAAAATTTTTATTTTAACTTTAGTTCACTTTACATTACTGTATTGGTTTTGCCAAACATCGACAATTGGTTTTGCCAAACATCGACACATTTCTATTTTTAAAACTGGTATTTTTTTTAATCAGATCGCAATTGCCTGAAAATGTTCATTCCCAGTGGAGAAAATAAGAATGCTTCAACCTTGTAAAGATGCATAGTTACTCAAGCCAGATTTGGCTTTTCCTACTAGGGAGATTGAGGTACATGATTCAATCAGGCCATCAACAAGGCCCAACTGTGTTGATGTGTATCAAACATATGCCTGGAAGGCTGGGTGCTCCTTAGATTAGTTATAGATGGCGAAAATTTTCCTTTCAACTTAGAAAAGGAAAAAATTTGCCAACTATTACTTCCACTTAGTAAGTCATTGAATAGATGTTCTGCTAGTTCTTGAGAGGAAAAAGAATAAAAAGCCCAGATTTACCTGGAGAGAAAGGCCAGTCATTTTTTCCACTCCATATAAAAATTAATGTATATTCAAGAACATGCTCAAAACATCTTCTTTCACACTTCAGAGAAAAAACACAGCCTTGCTGAAAATGCATATGTTCTGCAGCCTTACCCCTTTGGGATGTCCTTCTGGCCTTGTCAATCCATTGCTCCCCTTGTGATGTTCATCCTCAGTCACCACCCCTCATATCCCAGAAGCAACCTGAATCCTTTCTTGGTTACATTCTTTTTTGTAACACAAGGGAAAGTTAAATATCTAAGTGAACATATCTTATATCAGTTCAGTTCAATTCAGTTGCTCAGTTGTGTCTGACTCTTTGCAACCCCATGAATTGCAGCACACCAGGTCTTCCTGTCCATCACCAACTCCAGGAGTTCACTCAGACTCACGTCCATTGAGTCAGTGATGCCATCCAGCCATCTCATCCTTTGTCGTCCCCTTCTAAGTTTCTCTATATAGCAATTGTTACTTAGGTAAGGATTGGATTTTTAGTTGTGTTATATTTGTAAGCAAGGTCACTGCTGGCTCAGGATGGAGAAGGACATCTCAGTATGTCCAGGTTCTTTCCTTAAGCAAAGTATTTTTATGAGAAATGTTACATAAGTGGAAAATGTAAATGTGTAGATGACTCTCTATAACCTTCTGTGCAAGGTTAGTGGATGTTTTCAGGTACTTAGATAACTGGCTCACAGACAACCATTATTTATTTTGAAAGCAAAAGGCTCTCTCACTGAACATACTTTAAAGAGAATCAGACACATCTGTATTATCTTTACATCTCCCACAACTGAAATTATCACAATTCTAAGAACATTATATGGAAGAATGGATGACTTTTACCAGTCAAGGCTATATCTAACTGCCAGAAACAAACAAACAAACAAAACTGATAAAATATGATCTAAACAAGTAAAAAGTTTATTTTTTCCTCACAAAGACAAAGGCCTCCTAAGAAATAGTTCAGGAATGATGTGTTAGTTTCAAAAAGTAGTTCAGGGATGGTGTGATATTACCATAATGAAACTTACATATCTTCTAATCTTTTTCCTGCCCCATCACCCTTAGTATTTGGCCTCAGGATGGCAGCAGTGACACTCTGTCTATATTATAGGCAGGAGGAAGTGCACAAGCAAAGAGTAAAGGAGAAAGAGATCTGAGTCTCATTCTGGCTCTCTTTATCTGAAATGCAATAGTTTTCCTAACGGCCTCAACCAGGATTTCAACTTTTCACTTACATTTCACCTGCTAGAATGAAGGTCTCATGACAAAACCTAGCTTTAAAGTAGCAACTGGGGAAATCAAGATTTTACTCATGCATATCGCCTCCTTTCAAACAAAACTGAATATGAAAGAAGGGCATAAAAGTGGCATAAGACTCAAAGGAAGGAAAGAAAGAAGGAAGGAAGGAAAGAAAGAAAAGTAAAGACTGAATAGAATGGGCAATTAGAGATGAGGACTGTCTGGATAAAGATGACTGATGTATGGGTGGACAGCAGGTTGGAAAAACACGCTTTAGTATGGCAGAGAAGACCCTTCATCATCTTGTCTCAGAGGCTCAAATGTATCTGTATGTTACTGAAGAAGCCATGTGTGTGACTGTTGACACATACATTTCCCCATACCTGGAATACCCGTTTCTTCCCTGTTCGTTATGAAGATTTGCCGTGAGGACTCAGTACAGGTGTCAGCCTATCCACATGGAAGACTTATCCTGCTCTCTCAGAAATGTGCTATATTACCTACTGGAAAGTGAGCTCATTGAGGACAAAATTGATTTATTTTACTTTGTATTTTCAATTTGTGTATCAAAGTTTTGATGGCTTGTTTGCATGCATAAGTTAGTTCAGTTCAGTTGCTCAGTCATGTCCGACTGTTTGCAACTCCATGAATCGCAGCACGCCAAGCCTCCCTGTCCATCACCTGTGGGGCCCTAATTGGGAAACCTTAAAATAGAAAATGACGAGCTTCGCGGTAGGAAACGGAAACTAAGATGGCGTCTGGAGGAAGAGATGGGGGCGCGGTCTGTTGTCAAAACTTCTGACTGGCTCTCTTGGTTTCCGTGCAGGTGGACAGTACCTAATCACTATAGACTCCTGTTATAATGATGGCACATGACGATTTGACCTTTAAAGTGATTGGTGCAAACCCCACCCCCACCCCCACCCCACCTCCGCTTGCCTTTATAAGCAGGGAGCTTGCAGCAATAAAGCGGAACTGCTCTAGACGGAACCCCTGTCATGTCTGTTTGTCTCTCGTTCGCCGAGGGGCTGGGTTGGCGGACAGCAGGCTCACTTTTCCTCAGGACCCCTTGGCTCTGCTGAGGGAAGTTCCACTGCCTCTCTCTCTTTCTGTGGAGTGCCCCCCGCAATCACCAACTCCCAGACTTCACTCAGACTCACGTCCATGAAGTCAGTGATGCCATCCAGCCATCTCATCCTCTGTCATCCCCTTCTCCTCCTGCCCCCAATCTCTCCAGCATCAGAGTCTTTTCTAATGAGTCAACTCTTCACATGAGGTGGCCAAAGTACTGGAGTTTCAGCTTTAGAATCATTCCTTCCAAAGAAATCCCAGGGCTGATCTCCTTCAGAATGGACTGGTTGGATCTCCTTGCAGTCCAAGGGACTCTCAAGAGTCTTCTCCAACACCAAACTTCAAAACCATCAATCCTTCGGCACTCAGCCTTCTTCACAGTCTAACTCTCACATCCATGCGTGACCACTGGAAAAAACATAGCCTTGACTAGATGGACCTTAGTCAGCAAAGTAATGTCTCTGCTTTTGAATATACTAGCTAGGTTGGTCATAACTTTTCTTCCNCATGGGATTATCCAGGCAAGAATACTGGAATGAGTTGACAGGCCCTCCTCATTTTATGGCTTCAGTTCAGTTCAGTTGCTCAGTCATGTCTGACTCTTTGTGACCCCATGAATCACTTACTTGGTTCCAATTTCATATCTGGAGCACAAATGTTACATGTTTCTGGTTATATGTGTGAAAGAATAGCTATCTCACATCATCTGTTAGAGCTAGGGAACCTACTAGAAAGCTTTCTCATTAGTTTTAAAACAGCTCAAATATATGAAATAATGGTAATCAATGCTCCAGGGTTACAATTGATAGAGCAAATTTTAAATAATCAAATAATTTAGAGTCGTGAAAAGTAACTAAATGTTCAGAAAAGCTAACTCCTCGAAATAAGACTAGTGAGCGCTGTGCTGAATGAGTAGATACACACCCCACTTAAAGAACTTCAAACGCAAGGATGTTTAACCACTGTTCTCGGGAAACGAAACTCATCAGTGGCTAAATTTGATCGCTATGCCAGCAGTTGATAACATCTAGCAAAGGATATTACCATTAAAATTTTAGCCCAACATTCCTTAAAAAGAAATCCTCTCAATCTAATAGACCACATATTATAAATAATCTCAGAAAACATGCTCAAAAAGATGCTTACTTTTACTTCTAATAGAATCCTGGTGAACTTTCTAAGAGAAATCACTTGTAAATCACATATCTGGGTCACTGAAATATTTTTTCTACTATTGAGAATTGCTGGGTACAAGACAAATTTTAAAAGGCATTTGCAAAATAATGTGACATATTACAGAAGCTCAGGAATAATTTTTACATTTTAATTTTTTTAGCATTTTTACTTTATATTGGAGTATAGGAGATTAACAATGTTGTGACAGTTTCAGGTGCATAGTAGAGCAATTCAGCCATATCTATACACATCTCCATTCTCCCCCAAATTCCCCTCCCATCCAGGCCACCACACAACATTGAGCACAGAGGGATGATTTCTATTCAGTGAATGAATAAATGAAGTAGTGACTCTAATTTAGTTTTCACAACCAGGGTCAGTCATACACTGACTACCCAGAAGTACCTAACATCCCTTAAATATTTGTTTAGTTGTGAATCGCATTAATGAGTAAAAAAAATGAATTAATTTTTTTAAGTCTGTGGCTAGTCATATACTAGTCAATCTCACGAACATTCATGGAACCTGTGATAGTTTAAAATGTTGCTTCATTTCTTTACCTCTTTCAGAAATCACACTCTCTCATGGCCTCACTAGAGTGAGAGATGCTTTCCTGATCTTTTAACTGAATACCAAGTTTTTTGATTTGCTTTGGCTGGTGGCTTGAGGACAAAGGGCATTATGCCATTTATGACCATAGGCAAACATTGTGTTTTCACTCCTTTCTTTGTATCACAGACATTTGTGGGGTTGGGGGGAGAACTTAACTAACATGTAAATGTTTAATCAGTTTAAGGAAAGGATCTCTTTTCTTCTTTTATTTTAGATTTTAAGGAAATTCAAGTGACATTTAAAAAAATTCTAACATAAATACTGATACTGGAGTCCCATTAAAGAGCTAATAATACTTTCAGTAAATTTTGTTTCCTATTGAAATTTATTGTGAAGCTTTTTCCATGAACTTTGTTATTTGACAGGCAAGAGATTATGGAAAATAATTTTAGAGAATATATGAAAAATTAATGAGCTTAACTTATTCTACATTTTTCACC
>SJYQ01002814.1:364297-383352 GCA_006410935.1 Redunca redunca
CCTTCAAGATCATGACCTAGTAAATAAATAAGTGTATTTTTTTTGTATGTAAAAGGAGACTTTGTGTAATTTTCCTGTCCTCTTGTGATATTAGGAAGAAGTCAGAGTAACAATCATCTGTGCCAGGTATTCTGTTTGCCTTATTTTATGGTTTGTTTTAAATGGGAAGATTTTTAAATTATGGATCCCACTTATTCTCTAGATAGTAAATAATTGAGATTTTCTTCTGTGTCAAATTTGTTAAGTTGGGCTTTTTTCTAAGAGATTGTACATTATATCTACATTTCCAAATTTTATTGACACAACAGTTGTTGATAATATAATATTAACTATTTAATGTTTAGTGGATCTGTTTCAACACACCACTTTTTATTCCTGGTATTTGCTGTTTGAACCTTCACTCATACTCTTTTACTCTTTTTTCAGTGACTGCTGTTACCGAGGGTTTATCAACTTTTTTTAAAAACATCAGCTTTGGGCTTTGCAGATTGCCTCTATTACAGATTTCTTCTTCATTTATTTATCCTTATCAATATTATTTGTTTTCTTTTACTTTTCAAATTTTCTCTTTTTTCAATATCTTTGGAGAGATACTTACAATTATTCAGCAACTCTGCTTTTCTAACATGTATCTAAGTATAGGAATTTCCCTATTAGCTTTGGTTTTTGTTATAGCTTGCAAATTTTTATATGCCACAGCTTCATAATCTTTCNATATGGTAAAGAATCTGCCTCCAATGCAGGAGACCTGAGTTCAATCCCTGGGTTGAGAAGATCCCTTGGAGAAGGGAATGACTACCCATTCCAGTACTCTTGCCTGAAGAATTCCACTTTTTATTCCTGGTATTTGCTGTTTGAACCTTCACTCATACTCTTTTACTCTTTTTTCAGTGACTGCTGAATGGGCATGATGGGCTACAGTCCATGGGGTCACAAAAAGTCAGACAAAAGAAAGCATGCCAGGCAGTCTGCACCAGCCTCTATCCTTCTCAGAACTCCATAACAGCACTAATAATTCCCTAGTCACCTTGAATCCTTCATCCTGCCAGAGCTTAATCATCCTGAGCTTCTCTGACTCTACTGCAGGATTACATGGCTGGAGGGAGGTGTTTCTAAAGAGTGAAGCAGGCACATGCATAACAGTACAAGGCTCTCCAGCATTGGTCAGGACTTCTCTTGCTGCAAGAATGTTAAGTAGCAGCAAATGCTACTATTTTAAGTAGTATTTATCCATTAAGTCCATAAATATTGTTGTTATTGTTTTGAATCCTTAGTCATATATCACTCTATCATCTTTCTAATTACACTGAACTTCCAGGATGATGTGGATTTGAGGTGATTAGATAATATCTCAAAGTTCCTGATAAATTTGTGGTTCAGCTGATTGCCCAGACTCTACTCTTCTTATGGACATTTTCAGGATCTGATGACAGTTACTACGCTACTATTGTTATCTCAGTTGACCCTATGAATATTTTTCATTTTTGAAAACTGTCAGGGTGCCCTCCCCTTTTGAAGTACAGGTATCAAATGGTCTACCTAGCTTATGTTAAAGCATCCCTCAAGTATTCTTTATGGCAACAGTAAACACTCTCTTCATCTGAATTTTTCCACTTGTTTTGGTTAGTGATGTCTCTTTTATGAAAGATTGTGCCACAGTTATTTTCAACAGGATCCCAGCTTGAGGTTAAAGTTTTTCCATATTAGGATTCAGCTTTTTATTATTATTATTTTTATTTTTAAATTTTATTTATTTTTTATTGAAGGATAATTGCTTTACAGAATTTTGCTGTTTTCTGTCAAACCTCAACATGAATCAGTCATAGGTATACATATATCCCTTCCCTTTTGAACCTCCCTCCTGTGTCCCTCTGCATCCCATACCTCTAGTTTGATACAGAGCCCCCTGTTTGAGTTTCCTGAACCATACAGAGAATTCCCATTGGCTATCTATTTTACATATGGTAATGTAAGTTTCCATGTTACTCTTTCCCTACATCTCACCCTCTCCACCCCTCTCCCCATGTCCATAAGTCTATTCTCTATGTCTGCTTATCCATTGTTGCCCTGTAAATAAATTCTTCAGTACCATTTTTCTAGTTTCCATATACATGCGTTAGAATACAATATTTATCTTTCTCTGTCTGTCTCTGTATGTGTTTAGGATACTTATAAGCTAAGACTTTCAGGGCTCTAGTTATATAACAGAAGATAAAATGCTTGAGAAAAACCTTTTCTATGAGGGAAGAAGAAATCAAGTTTACAAACATGGTCTAAGTACCATGTACCTGCAGCAGGGTGAAGCAGTAAGCATTGCTAGTCCTTTCAGTCATCTACTGGCCCAAATCTAAGATGCATGCCTGAGATCAAATATTTAGCTAAGAACAATGAAATATAAAAAGAACTGTTTCAGAAAGAACTTGTGCCAAAACCTTCCACAGAGATGCCTAACTGGACAAGCTACATTGGGAGAATGTGTACTTGTTGCACTTTTGACACGGAGAATACAGAGCTTTGCTCTAGAAATGGGTGAGCATCAGAAGCAGCTGGTGTGGTACTTGGAAGCAAGAAGCCATAGCAGTACTTTTGCAAGTACTAATTCATAACTGTTGCATTAGGTTTTGTAGCTTTGGTAGATGCCATCACATAAGCCAGAGCAAGAGAAGGGAAATACTATTTATGCCATGGAATCACCAAGGTAACTGGCCCATGGAGCACATAGGAGACATTCCTTGGAGAATTTTCATAACTTTCTGGCAGAATTTAAAGAGAATGAGGTTTTTCAGGGCTGAGAGTTTATTACATCATAAATTTTCATTATATTATAATATTGTTGTTCAGTGGCCAAATCGTGTCCAAATCTTTGCAACACCATGGACTGCATATACGATGTTTTAGTATAGTACACTATATTTAAATATGTCATATATTTAGTATTTATATACACACACATTTATGGGCTTTCCAAGTGGCACTAGTGGTAAACAATCTGTCAACCGATGCAATGCAGAAGATGCAAGAGATGCGAGTTTAATCTCTGTGTTGGGAAGATCCCCTGGAGAAGGAAATGGAAATCTACTCCAGTATTCTTGCCTGAAAAATTCCATGGACAGAGAAGCCTGGTGGGCTACAGTTCATGGGGCCACAAAGAGTCAGATAGGACTGAGCATGCATTCATGTACACACATATACACATAGACCAAATGGATAGAAACAGATTTGTATATATAGGATATTTTATATATATACATACTATAGATAACCTTTTCACCAACACACACATATACTTGCATACACACTAGGTTGGAGTCACTTGGGGTATAGTTATGTGTGCTTTAAACATTGGAATATCCAGGATAAGGGACTAGAAACTTCAAACAATTAAGATAAATGCCTTCACCAGAAAGTTTATAAACCTACACTTTCATATTAGTATGTTAATGATGCAAAAAAATTGAATTTTTCTTAAACATAAATCATGCTGATTTTATGTGCATGTTGCCAATATTTAGACAAATGTAAAAAATCAGCTCCACGTTTGCTTTATATCTGGCTTCTCTAAAACACAGGTTTGAAAATTGGATAAAAGTATAATAAAATAAACTGATTTATTTATGCCTTGTGTCACAATATCTTAGTATCTGATAACATTGGGATTATAAATATCACCCATCTACTAATAGAGTCTATTTAGATGTGTAATAACTATATTGATCAAACACTGCTGCTGCTGCTGCTGCTAAGTTGCTTCAGTCGTGTCTGACTCTGCAACCCCATAGATGGCAGCCCACCAGGCTCCCCTGTCCCTGGGATTCTCCAGGCAAGAACACTGGAGTGGGTTGCCATTTCCTTCTCCAATGCATGAAAGTGAAAAGTGAAAGAGAAGTCATTCAGTCATGTCTGATTCTTCACGACCCCATGGACTGCAGCCCACCAGGCTCCTTCAGCCACGGGATTTTCCAGGCAAGAGTGCTGGAGTGGGGTGCCATTGCCTTCTGCGAATAGATTCTATTTAGAAGTGTAATTACTATATTGATCAAACACTACCTGGCTTATTACAGGTTGTAAGAGAGACCCTGGATGTTTAATTTTGACTTTTTCATTTCAAATACTTTAACATTCAAATGGAAGTTTCATGTAAAAAGAAATAAAACAGTCAGAACAAAGTTTGTTTTTACTGTAATATACATTTCTTTGCATATTTAAAACTACACAAGCTGATCATTAATAAGACAATTCTATTAGAGACTGGATGTTAATAGAAAAAAATCTTTAGTTAATCATTCATTGTGATTAGATTTTACATCTCTAATTCTTTATCTCGAAACAAATGTATTCTTTATTTTCTTCAAGAACAAAAAGAATATTATCATATAATATAGAATGAAAATCATGATGTACTGCTACAAACTTTAAAAAGGTGTCAAACTCACTTAACAGAAAGAAAACAGAGCAGCGGTAGAACCATCACAAAGACTACTCAATACTAATTTTAATTTTCAAGATACTGTAAGTCAAATAATTTGCCCAAATATGTAATGACCACAGACAGTAAAATTTACACAAAAATCCTTGCTGTACCAACATCAATCACTTTCTCAGACATACTCCCCAGATTGTTAACAGGGGAAATTTTTCAAAGAAAACTGGAAAAGAGCAGAGTAATAGACTTCAGCTTGTACTTTGCTGACTTGAAGGGGCTTCCCAGGTGGCTCAGTGGTAAAGAAGCTGTGTGCCAACAGGAGACATGGTCCAATCCAAGGGACAGGAAGATTCCCTGGAGAAGGAAAGGGCAACTCAGGCCAGTATTCTTGCCTGGGAAATCCCATGGACAGAGGAGTCTGGCAAGTTACAGTCCATGGGGTCACAAAGAGTCAGACATGGCTCAGCAACTAATCAGTAGTAGTTGGTGACTTGAAGTTATAGATATGATTTTAAATTATAGAAAGTCCATCAAATTGTGCTAGAAAGGGATGCTGTGTATGTAGTGAGAACTCTGGGTGTGGACCTCATAGCTCTGTGGGGAAGGCTAAGGGGTCTTACACTTATGATGGCCAGAAATCATATGTGTTGAATCACAATCACATTAACAAACTGTGGAGGTAAGAGCTGTTTACGCTCAAACACCAATGTCTTCAGTATAGTTTTGGCGGATCATTACATTCTCATAAACAGGCTACAAAATATTAAGACAAACAAATGAACACAATTAAGTCTCCTCATATAATTCTCCAACTGTTTCCCATCTGTTAATCATGTCTATCTACGATTAAAGACTTGGAAAGCAAGAGACAAATGACTTAAATTTTTGAAATTTTCAATTACATTTGACAAAATACAGAGAGTATACCAAATTGCTCCTTTTTTCTCTTATAATTTTTCACAAGTTGATTATAATTTTAGTATTGTTCATTGCAGATAATAGAGAAATCATGGGGAGAAAAATGAGAAAAAATTTACTTTCAGTCCCATTACCCACAGAAAGTTAATATCTTGGTGCATTTTTTGAAGTTCCACACCCACTCATCCATCATTTCTTGTTTGCTGTGTTTTTGTATAATTGGAATTAGCTCAGTTCAGTTCAGTCACTCAGTTGTGTCCGACTCTTTGCGACCCCATGAACCACACCACACCAGGCCTCCATGTCCATCACCAACTCCCAGAGTTCACCCAAACCCATGTCCATTGAGTCAATCATGCCATCCAACCATCTCATCCTTTGTCGTCCCCTTCTCCTCCTGCCCTCAATCTTTCCCAGCATCAGGGTCTTTTCCAGTAAGTCAGCTCTTCGCATGAGGTGGCCAAAATATTGGAGTTTCAGCATCAACATCAGTCCTTCCAATGAACACCCAGGACTGACCTCCTTTAGGATGGACCGGTTGGATCTCCTTGCAGTCCAAGGGACTGTCAAGAGTCTTCTCCAACACCACAGCTCAAAAGCATCAATTCTTCTGCACTTAGCTTTCTTTATAGTCCAACTCTCACATCCATACATGACTACTGGACAAACCATAGCCTTGACTAGACGGACCTTTGTTGGCAAAGTAATGTCTCTGCTTTTGAATATGCTGTCTAGGTTGGTCATAACTTTCCTTCCAAGGAGTAAGCGTCTTTTAATTTTTCACATATTATTAAATATTCTTTGGTATCACAATTCTCTAGTTGCATAATTATCTGCTTGTGGTAGAAACAGTTAACTCTTTATTAAACATGTATACTTCTGTTTTTATTGTGTAGAGTTCCAAATGGAAACAACCCTTCTTACTTTCTTACATCTAAATTGTGTCATATGACTGAGTTTTGCCTGATGAAGTATGTACATAAACATTTCCCAGCTCTTCCCTCACCTGATGTATATATTTGTGTGCATGCTAAGTCGCTTCAGTCATGTCCAACTCTTTGCAACCCTATGGACTATAGCCTGCCAGGCTCCTCTGTCCATGGGATTCTTTTGGCAAGAATACTGGAGTGGGTTGCTATGCCCCCCTCCAGGGAATCTTCCCAACCCAGGGATAGAACCCATGTCTCTTAGGTCTCCTGCATTGGCAGATGGGTTCTTTACAACTAGCACCCCTGGGAAGCCCAATATACATAATTTATGTCAGGAAAAAAATGCCTTCCAGTCTGTTAATCCATTCTGGGACTTGGAGTTTACTGTTAGAGCAGAAACATAAATTTAATAAATATACTTTCATCTCTGAATGGGGAATATGTTAGTTCTTCTATTATTATTAAATGTTTAGTGATTCTTCCATTTTTATTACATGTAGTTATAATTATTTTATTCAGAGAGGAATCTCTGTGTATACATGTCTTTTTGGGACACATTCCTAGAAACTGTATTGTTTCAATGAATGAACATTTTAGGCTACCAATACACAAGGCCAACTGACCTCAAGAAAAGATGAAAGAATAAACACTTCCACAAGTTATGTGTAAGAAATCCTGGTTCCCTGAACACTCAATCTTTCCCAGGCTTTGCCAAACTCGTAGATAAAACATACTGTTTATATTTCTTGTATTACACCTTAGGTTTTTTCTTTCTTCCATTTTTCCTTTTCCATTATAGCTATGTATGTTTCCCAATTTATGCTCAGATACAAGACTGATGTCTTTATACTATATGCCCTGAGCCAAATTAGACCAAGACTGCCCACTGATCAATATAATCTTATTCATAAACTTGTCTGTTAGAGTTGTTTTTTCTGCTGTAGTAGATTTAGCATGCCAGTATGAGTCTCAGCATAGTTCTGCTACAGTCTATTCTTCCTGGCCTGGACTTGGGCCAAACAGTCTTTCCTTTAGAAAGTTGGGATAGAAGACCTCACCTGAAGTCCAGGTCTTCAGGATGATTCCTTAACAACCTGTCTTACCTTTATAGTCTCTCTTCCTGGGGGCCATGTATGGTTTCATACACTCCTAGCCAATTATTTCAATAAAGTTGCCCTATATAAGTCTTGTCACTACCTGAAGATACTTGATGCTTTCATATTATTTCATTTACTCATTTATTTATGAAGTGTCTCCTAAATTAGACATGTGAGAGACATTGATGTTACCATAATAAATAAAAACATGATTCTTTCCCTCACAAAGCTTAGAGTCTAGTGTATGTGAAAGGATAGAGACACGAGCTATCAGAAGAAACATATTACAAAAGAAAGCACATCAGTAAATATATAATTGCCAAAGACCAAGCCCAGACAACTAAGCAGATTGATTTTATCAAGATTATTGTCATAGAGTATCTCAATTTCAAAGATTGCAGCATCTCAATCAAGTGGTTTTGCCTTAGATTTTTACCAGGAGAGGTAAACAGGTTGCCCTTGGGGTGGCTTACAGTTGGAGTTGTTGTGTAGGCTGGGAAGTCACAGTCAGTTATCTAACAGGAATTGTTTTTTGCCTATGATTAGGTAGTTTCATGGAGAAGGAAATGGCAACCCACTTTCAGTGTTCTTACCTGGAGAATCCCAGGGACAGAGGAGCCTAGTGGGCTACTGTCTGTGGGGTCGCACAGAGTTGGACACGACTGAAGTGACTTAGCAGCAGGTAGTTTCAGGATAATTACTTTAAAACAAACAGTTCTAATCTTTGCTAATCAATCGTGATCTTAGCCAATCAACCATAAGACAAGAACAGGAAGTTGGTGTTACTGGTAGATTCAGATGTTGAAATCCTAACGTCTAAATGTGAAGATATTAGAAGGCAAAGACTTTAGTAAATCCTCCATGAATGAGATTGGTGCCTTTATAAGAAGAGACACAAGAGTTTGCCACCTCTCTCTTCTTTCTGTTATATGAAAGTACAAAGCAAAGATGGTCATCTACAAGCCAGAGTGGACCCTCACAAGACACTGGATCTGCCAACACCTTGATTCTTGAGAAATATGAGAAACAGTTATATATGTAAACATTAATTAGCTAATTAACTTAAAAAATTCTGTCTACTAAGAAATGTCTTGTTTACCCCACATTTTACATAGAAACTTAGAGCATCTTTTTTTGTAAGAAAGAGGTTGCATCTAGTTAGGTAGGAGCATAACGTTTTTGCAATTCTATGGAAGTCCAAATATGTGTAGCAGGATCTGAAAGGATGTCAATAGTTGAAAGAGCAGAACATGCTGGATAGTAAACATTTGTCTCTCAGCTTCAAACTCAGGTTTGCAATGCTGAGGCTGAAACTCTGAAAACCTCATCTCCAACTTTTTACCTGAGACCTGTTAGTTTCTGTCAATAGAGGCTGTTGAGGATGACAGGAAACAGTTGTGCTTTCCCCTCAAACCCTGTATCTATCTGTCTCACCACAGCAACTATTCTTCTCTCTCACGGCAGGTAGCAGCAGTGGATTTCTACTTGCAGTTTTCTTCATATTCCAAAACCAGCCTCATGATCCCTAAGAAATACCAGCCCTTGTCAGGTGAACCCCCTCTCCCAGGGTCTGGACCCCAGTTCTGCAGGGTTTCTCCTCCAAGAGCCTACCCTTCACAGTTGCTTCCTGTGGTTACTTTCTCTGGGATATATCCCCTTTGAACATTTTGAGTTACAACTTGTTAACAAATCCTTATATTAAATTATCTCTGTTAAAATAACTGTTTTGGTTTCTTTCCAGTTAACAAAGAAATATATGACCTCAAACTCAGACTATTTGTGTTCACACCATGCATCTTCTACTTATCAATTCTGTTAACTTCAGGTAGTTGACTTAACCTCCCTTCGTCTTGTCTGTAAAATGGGGAGTAATGAATGTCTCTAATGAAGTTGTAGTGAAGGTTAGAAAATGTAACTTTTAAATAAAATTAGAAATGCACTTGGCCTGAATAAGGGAACAGTACATTTTTTCTGTTTGTATTGTCATTTGCCATGTAAATCTGGGACTTCACAGTATTTTATTGCTAACACATCTCACATGAAAGTGTGTGCATTTCTCATTATATTTTGAAAGAGTTCATCTGACCCCTGAGCTGGAATTCTACAAATAATCTTTTCTTATTGAACTAAATCCACATGTGGTTAGGATAAGGTATGTGCCGTGAGATTTAATTAGTGTGTGCCCTTTCTCTGTGGGCTTTGAGAAAGGCAGTGCTTTTATTCTTGGGATGTGAAAACACTATTTCAACTTATTTTCCATATGAAGCATTAGTAAATCAACAGGGAAAGCATATGAAATACATGAATTAATTTTATTTTTTAATTACTACATTTGGATTTGTAACACGAAATTCATAACACAACCTTGGGTCATTGCTGTCAAATTACTTATCGAAAATATATTTGAACAGGTGGACGAACCTGTGATCAGAGGGCAAGGCCAAAGTACAGTCCAGGGTGTGAGCTTATCTAAAGTTGTTAGCAGGATTAAAATATTGTGAATAAAAAAAAAAAAATCTCCCAAGTTTGCCCCAGTGACAGCTCTCTCCTGAGCTTCTCCACCCTATGTAATCTGTCTTTCACATGCCCAGTTCTCATCTAGAACTCACAAAAGAGTGTGAGCAGGTATGTTTCCTCTCTCTAGAAAATTGAACTCTAAACATGCTTTCTTGCTAATCATTCTGATTTACTGAGCACCTCTATATGACCTCTCTGTGAACAATCACATCACACACTTTAGACTTTTGGAAATGCAAACTCAAACATAAACAAGATACTATTTTTACCCATCAAACTGGTAAAAATTAAAAATATTGATAACAGCTAAAATGGGCAAGCATGTGGGAAAAATGGACTCTCATAATTTGCTGATGGGTATGTAGATCACTACCAATTTTTGGCAGGTGATCTGACAATAAACAAAATTATTAACATGTTCATATTTTTGAGCTCAGCAGTTGTACTTTGAAAACTTTACCATACTGAAAAATAAACTCCAGAACTTAAGGATGCAACTATAAGAACATTTGTTTCAGGATCTTTGTTTGTGGTTAAAAGGGGGAAAATCTGATTTTCCATAAATAAGTTATATTCAAATAAATTACAGAGCATCTAGATTTTGTGAAATTTCAGAACTGTTAAAAATAGAAGTGTTCCTGGGAAGGATATGAATGTTAAGTGAAGAGAACATGTTGGAAAATAGTATGTACACTCCTTGTTGATATCATAACATGTGTACAATTTTGTCAGGGAAAAAAAAAAAGAAGAGATAAAGAAAATACCTGCATATGACTTTTCCTATGCATGTGTAAGTTTAGAAGCACAAGAAGGATAGACAGCATGCAGATTTTACTGGCTATGTCCATGTGTGTGTTTGTAGCAGGGGCCCAGATGTAAAGGGATATTTGAGTCACTGTCATTTATTTCCTGAGTATTCATAAGGTTAAGACTTGTTACAACAGTCATGCTTTTCATTTTTAATTTTTTTTAAGTTTTATTTTTACTTTATTTTGCTTTACAATACTGTATTGGTTTTGCCATACATTGACATGAATCAGCCACGGGTGTACATGAGTTCCCAATCCTGAGCCCCCCTCCCACCTCCCACCCCCTATTATCTCTCTGGATCATACCCGTGCACCAGCCCCAAGCATCCTATATCCTGTATCAAACACAGACTGGCGATTCGTTTCTTACCTGATAGTATACATGTTTCAGTGCCATTCTCCCACGTCATCCCACCCTCTCACTCTCCCACAGAGTCTAACTGTCCATTCTATACATCTATGTCTCTTTTGCTGTCTCGCATAGAGGGTTATCATTACCATCTCTCTAAATTCCATATATATGTGTTAGTTTACTGTATTGGTGTTTTTCTTTCTGGCTTACTTCACTCTGTATAATAGGCTCCAGTTTCATCCACCTCATTAGAACTGATTCAAATGTATTTTTTTTAATGGTTGAGTAATACTCCATTGTGTATATGTACCACAGCTTTCTTATCCATTCATCTGCTAATGGATATCTAGGTTGTTTCCATGTCCTGGCTATTATATACAGTGTTGCGATGAACACTGGGGTACACGTGTCTCTTTCAATTAAATCAAACAAAATAATAAAATTTTCAAATTTATTATGTCAGATAAGAAGAATAAATCTAAAAACTTTCTAAACTTCCAAATCTGATCAGGAGATAATTTAAGTGGCATTTGAATCCAAGTAGCTATGATTCCAGAGAAGGAAATGGCAACCCACTCCAGTGTTCTTGCCTGGAGAATCCCAGGGACGGAGGAGCCTGGTAGGCTGCAGTCCATGGGGTTGCTAAAAGTCGGACACGACTGAAGAGACTTACCAGCAGCAGCAGCAGCTATGATTCCAAAGTCATGTCAAGGGTTTACCTACAGTTCCTCTGGTCTTGTAAACCAGCAGAGTTAGTACTCTGGGGGAGAGCATTTTTGGTTCCTTTAGAAATCACATCCCAGGGGAAGCTGTTTGTTTCATTTGGGATTCATGCGTTAGTAAGAAAACAAACAGAAAACATTTAAGCTGATGTCTTTCTGCAACATTTAACCACAATGAGCCATGTCCAGTAGCACCTAAGAGTGTCTGGATAAGCCATGGCACCATCTGGAGCAGGTATAGAAAGTTATTACCCAATACGGAGAAGATAAGAGGAAGACATGCTACTTATCACTTCAGTGCATTTTTCAAGGCCTGAGCTTCTTCCAGGCAAAAGAAACACCCTGAGTTCTTGAGACAGCACAGCAGCCAGACCCAAGAGCTTAGGTAAGTACAATATGTAAACTGTATGGAACCGCATACCCATCAACTTTGCATGTATGGGGGTTAAAAGGAATGATAGCTGGGGAAGACTTGTTTATTCAGTGGTTTGTTTTTTATGCAAATATTATCCCGTAGGGAAAGAGGAATCCATGTGGAATTCATAAGCAGCTTTAGACGCTGATGAAAAAAGCAATAAGCCTCTGTGTAAAGTCCTGCATCGTAACATATCCCCAGGGACCTCATCTTATGAGCATTACTATGCAATGTGAATTAAATCCGCTACACAGAACAGCCGCCTGGTGCTTTGGAATTGATTACCATTATCCCTGGAGGCTGAGGTTTTCCACATCAGAGACTTGGCACTGAGGGACCAAACTACGGGAACTACAGGGCTTACTGCTCTTGGTGCCAAGGGAGCGTGGAATGCTCTTTGGGTGAACGGTGAATGTTAAGAGCATCAAGGTATTCCCTGATTATGAAAGTCATGGGCTAATTTAAGATTACATCAATTTGGGCAGTCCAGAGAGGACACCAGGTGGGAAGATACAAAGGGCAGTGGTCATAGAAATTATTTTAAAACCATGATAACTATATACCAAAGCACTAAATCAAGCAGAGTAGGCATCTGTAACGAAGTGTTCATGCATCCAGCATCAAAAAAATGCAAGAAGATCCATGCAGTTCATTGTAGAAACTGCTGCACTGTGCGTTCAGAATAAGAAAATGAAAGGAGTAAAGTAAATCCATCTGTAAAAGAACCAAAGTCCCCCCAGTCCAAATCTGAAATGGAAGGGGAGAGAATTTTAGATTTTCTATTTCTTTAATCAAGCCAATTCATTTCCCCTTGAATCATCATTGTATAATTCACATAGATATGGGATCAAAGGGATTCATGAAAGGAACAAAATCTTATCACATAAAAACTAGCTTTTGCAATTTTCTTTCTCCAAGTATGATCCAGAAATGGTTCTTGTTGTTAGTCAGGAAATGAAATCATTGCAAAATGAGAAAGCATAGAGAAATAGCAAGTGCAGCTAAAATTTCTGGCACACTTAATTGTAATTTTTAAAAATATCTTTAGTTTTGTCTTTAGGATGAAGATCTAAATGTCAAAGCAATCGTTATTGTCAGGAAATGAGTAATTAAGCAACTTTTCAGCCAATGTCAAATATTCTCTGTGTCCATAAGCCTGTGTGATTACAGACAATTCTCATAAAGAAGTTTTTCTTCCCTCAAATGACTCCTGTCCTCGAAATTCTATTGCATTCACATTCTCTCCTTTCATGTTTTTTAAATTTGATTTTAAGGTCCTCATCCAAAATTGATAATAGAACAACTAGCCTGTATGTACTCATTAATTTATTTTAATTTACCTTATGTTACTTTTTTGTTATTTAAATAGTTTTGTGAGGGTCTACATGTACCCCAAGTCACACAAAAGAATAATGAACAATAAAAACAGAAATAGGATTTGAGTCTTAATTTGGTGCTTTTCTAACTAATTTCCTGTGAATCCCATCGATATCCTCTCCCTTACTCCACCTGAAGTGCCTAACATTATTTCTGGAAGTAGCCAAAAGTGCAGTGTTTGATGTTTAAATCGGGACCAAATGGCAAAGAAGTCACATGGGCTCATGCACACAATGTAGAAAAGAAAGCAGCCTATGGAGACCCATTCGTGAACTGGAGTTTGGACAGTGAAAGGAAACCCAACCTAGGAGAGATCGCTCTGAACTTATTCACCTGGCAGCATACAGAGGGAATAGGAGGCAGCTGCTTCTAAGGATGGCCAAGGGGCTAAATCAGGCAAAGATTCAAAGTGTTCCCAGGATAGCAGGTCACACAAAGCTCCTCATTGGTGCTCTCTGCTTGTGTTGAACACAATCAGTGGGGTTATCTGTGAATTCAAAGAACACCCTCTCCATCCTCAGGGGTTCAGGTCTGGCCATTGGCAGGTCTAAGAACACTGAGGATTCCCTTCAAGCTGGCTGCTTCAGTGCAGAAATGCAAGCAGAAAGGCTAATAAGCCTGGGCACAGAGCATGGAAGATCATCACACACACCAGCCAGAAAGCTGACATTTGTTTCTAAAGTTCTCTTTATCTCAGGGTCAAAACTCCTAGGGCAGAAGTGAAAAAAAAAAAGAAAAAAAATCTTCTCTCAAATAGTTGCCTTTGTCTACAGAAATGGATCCCAACCTTTTGAAGCATGAGAATTCTCTTTTAAAATAAAAAAAAGTTGTGAATTTTTCCATGACACTAGTTATATTCGACTGTTGGAGAGCATTGATAGTGACAAACTCCTATAACTACATAAATTCAATAATATTTTAAGCTTATGAAATTCTTCACAAGAACCTCTATATACTATTGATGAATTGTACAATGTTGGTGTGAAGTAGCATATTTATTTAGACTATAGAGGAAGCTTTATTTTTAATTGAAAAGAATTTGTGAAAAGCACATTTAGTGGGAAATAATTTGAACTTGTCACCATTATCTTTGTTTTCCTGCAGCCTTAACCCCCTTAACCCCTAGATTCTGTTTCCACACCGTGTCAGTCATCGTGTTGGTGGTGGCCTTATCAGGAGTAAACCTAGAACTGAGACATAGCTGTCAAGTTACTGGGCTTTAGGTTTTATTGTTTTGACTTCAGTATGGGAATATTTGGGGCTTCCTTGGTGGCTCAGTGGTAAAGAATCCACCTGCCAATGCAGGAGACACGGGTTTGATTTCTGGGTCAGCAAGATCCCCTGGAGAAGGAAATGGCAACTCACTCCAATATCCTTGCCTGGGAAATCCCATGAACAGAGGAGCTTGGTGGACTACAGTCCATGGGGTGGCAAAAGACTCGGATGCACCTTAGCAACTCAACAACAAAAACAATGGAAATATTTTAATGTTTACAAATTTAGAGCAAACAAAAGTGATCTTCGGGTAGGCATCACTCTGTTTTAACAACTAGATAGATTTGCCAAACTTATGTCATGTTTTTTTCTGACACCTTTTTTGTCATTCGTTTAAAAGCAAACCCAGATATGTATATCTTCCAGAAATATTTTCATAGTGTTTTCATCATTGTTTTGTTCCTTGGTTGCTGACATTAAATACAATGTCATTAACACATAAAGTTTAATAACTTCTTGCTATTTCATAATACCCAATCCATATCCAAATTTGCCTGATTGTCACAAAACTGTTTTGAGTTAGTTTAACTCAGGGTTGAAGTAAGGCTCACATATTGCATTTAAGTTGTCTCTTTTCCTCTCTAACAATCTAGGTCATCTGTCTCAGAGCATTAATCTCAAGCTGGATGTGGCTGATTCCTTTTTGTGTGATCTTTAACCTGTTCATTGCTCCCCAGTAACTTCTGTAAACTGGTAGTTAGCTAGATTTAGAGGCTTGAATAAATTGTTTTCATTTTCTTTGCAAGCACAGGTGTACTTCTATTTATATCACACCAGGCATCATGTATATGCAGTAGATCCTTTTTCAGTATGCTAGATTGAGTCTTATATTTCATAAACTATTAAGTCAAGTGAAACTGAAAGAACATGCATTGAAAAAGATAAGTGTTTTTTTCTTATTTGGGGAGAAGGAAGGGAAGTTAACAGAAGAAGCTGAATTTGATGGACTAGGACAGAGCTGATTAGAACTTGCTTCTTCCTTAGACTGAAATTATGAGGAGAACATCATCAGAACTCTATATCAGTTTGAGATTCTGATGGAAAAGGTGGCTTACACCCTGCTTTCCACATTGGATTCTATGAAGGCATTTTATCTCAGAGATAACTTCCATTATAAGATGAGTAGCCTTCCATGGCCTATTGGCATCTTTAGAAAACTGGAAATAGAACTGCCATATGACCCAGCAATCCCACTGCTGGGCATACACACCGAGGAAGCCAGAATTGAAAGAGGCACGTGTACCCCGATGTTCATTGCAGCACTGTTTATAATAGCCAGGACATGGAAGCAACAGATGTCCATCAGCAGACAAATGGATAAGAAAGCTGTGGTACATATACATAATGGAGTATTACTCAGCCATTAAAAAGAATACATTTGAATCAGTTCTAATGAGGTGGATGAAACTGGAGCCGATTATACAGAGTGAAGTAAGCCAGAAAGAAAAACACCAATACAGTATACTAATGCATACATATGGAATTTAGAAAGATGGTAACAATAACCCTGTATGAGAGACAGCAAAGAGACACAGATGTGTAGAACAGTCTTTTGGACTCTGTGGGAGAGGGAGAGGGTGGGATGAGTTGAGAGAATGGCATTGAAACATGTATAATAACATATGTGAAACGAATCACCAGTCCAGGTTCGATGCATGATACAGGATGCTCGGGGCTGGTGCACTGGGAAGACCAAGAGGGATGGTATGGGGAAGGAGGTGGGAGGGGGGTTCAGGATGGGGAACACGTCTACACCTGTGGCTGATTCATGTTGATGTTGGCAAAACCAATGCAATATTGTAAAGTAATTAGCCTCCAATTAAAATAAATAAATTTCTATTAAGGAAAAAAAGAAAAAAAATAAATCAGTCTGAAGTTCACTCAACTGGAGTGCAGAAGTTAGCGCAACATGCTAAGGATCAGAACATGGAAAGGAGTTTTTTGGCAGGTTTGCTAAAGATGTCTATCTGGATCAAGTGCTTAGAGGACAGAAGTTTGGGCAGATGTTTACATTAAGGCTGATAACAGCCATGACCTACAATTCTCTAATTCTGTTTCTCAGTAGGCAGTTAATGCCTACCAGCACCTACTGAGAGCACTATATATGACCAAACACAAGGTGATCCCAATGTGGAGGCAATTTCCTTTTTTCCCAATGAGATCATCTTTTAAATGCACGTTGGTCAACTTGAATGTAAAAACTTTTATGAATATAGAAGAAATCAACAAGTATCCACTTATATAATATTTGTTAATTACACACACACATTTAAAAATCACATATAGTAATATTTTACTTGTATCATGAAACAGTTTATTCACATTGCTGACATACCCCTTCAACACAAGAGATGAACTCTGCTGCCATGTCACCATTTTTGGAGGAATCTCTCACTCGATTCCATAGTACACTGCCTTTACTTCCATAGAAACGTTTGAAGTACAAGTTTTAAATCTTGTGCAAAACTGTGTTACAGGAGATAAAATCTTATCCAAGGCTCCAAACATCCTTCTGCAAAGCTTTAGTTGCTTTTATTCTCATTGAAATTGCTATATAAGTCTTATCAACACAACCATTTAAGCTTTGTTTTTCAAATATTTTTTTTTAACATTTACGTATGTTTTAACCACTAACTTACAATTATGATCTACTATCCCCCAGCTAAGATAACTCTGTATTAAATTAATTTTCCTATTCTGTCAAGTAGATAATGTCCATATGTGTGTGTTAGTTGCTCAATCATATCTGACTCTTTGCGAACCCATGGACTTTAGCCTACTAGGCTCCTCTGTCCATGGGATTTTCCAGGCAAGAATACTGGAGTAGGTTGCTATTCCTTTCCCCAGGGGATCTTTCTGGCCCAGTGACTGAACCTCAAACTGGTGTCTCCTGTGACTCATGCATTGGCAGCAGGATTGTTTATCACCATGCCACCTGGGAAGCCCAGAAACAGATGAGAGGAAACCATAAACAAGACAAAAAGACTACTCTCAGCAAGGGAGAAAATATTTGCAAATGAAGATACTGAAAAGAGATTAATCTCCAAAATATATAAACAGCTAATGCAGTTCAACGGACTTCCTTGGTGGTTCAGTGATAAAGAATCTGCCTGCCGATGCAGAAGATGCAAGCTCAATCCCTGGATCAGGAAGATCCCCTGGAGAAGGAAATGGCAACCCACTACAGTATTCTTGCCTGGGAAATCCCATGAACAGAGGAACTGGGCAGGCTACCATCTATGGCACAACTTGGCAACCAAACAACAACAAAAAATGTAATTCGGTATCAAAACAAACAACCCAATTTAAAAAAAATCCAATTAAAACATGGGTGGGAGACCAAAACAGACATTTCTCCAAAGACATGCAAATGGCCAACAGACACATGAAAAGGTGCTCAATCTTACTAATTATTAGAAAAATGTATCAAAACTACAATAAGGTATCACCTCACATGAGTCAGAATGACTATCATCAAAAAATCTGCAAACAATAAATGCTAGAGTGAGTGTGGAGAAAAGGGAACCCTCATACACTGTTGGTTGGAATGAATATTGATACAGCCACTTTGGAGGACAGTATAGAGATTCCTTAAAAAACTAAAAATAGAACTGCCATCTAACCTAGCAATCCCACTCCTGTGTATGTACCTGGAGAAAACCATAATTCCAAAAGATACATGCACCCTAATGTCCTGGCGTGCTGCGATTCATGGGGTCACAAAGAGTCGGACATGACTGAGCGACTGAAATGAACTGAACTGAACTGAACTGAAAGTACATTGCAACACTATTTAGCAATAGACAGGACATAGAAGCAACCTAAATGTCCATCAACAGAGGAATGGATAAAGAAGATATGTTACATGTATACAATTGATTATTACCCAGCCATGAAAAAAGGATGAAATTGCACCATCTGTAGAGATGGGGATACACCTGTATACTAACACAGAGTAAAGCAAGTCAGAGAGAGAAAAACAAGTATCATATAACATCATTTATATACGTAATCTAGAAAAATAATACAGGCAAATATATTTGCAAAGCAAAAATAGAGACACAGACATAGAGAACAAACACTGAACACCAAGAGGGGAACACCAAGGGGGAAAGATAGGGTGAGATAAATTGGGATTGACATATAAACACAGCTATGTATAAAATAGATAGCTAATGAGAACTTACTGTACAGCATAGGGGAACTCTATTCAGTGCTCTG
>SJYQ01002814.1:383497-444297 GCA_006410935.1 Redunca redunca
ATCAAAACTGGGTCTTCTGCATTGCAGGCAGATTCTTTACCATTTGAGCCACCAGGGAATCCTGGATGCTACACTGTAGGTATTCAAACCAGAAGGAAACTTCCACATCATAGAGCCAACTTCCTCATTTTACAAAAGGGAAAACTAAGGCCCACAGAGGGGTGGTGATTTTCCCAGGACAATTCAGTGAGCCAGTGGCCCAGCTCTGCCAAGAAGTTTGATTCCCTGTCCCCTGGCAGAACTTTTCCCAACACTTCATACAGGGCCATACGTAACGGGCTTTTCCCAAATCAGTTTGACATATCCTAAGAAGAAAATGAGCTCTAGAGAGGGTGATGTCATCAGGGATGATAGAAACAAAATGAATTTTAAGGATTCTCAGGAACTGCCGAGACCTGAAGCCCTTCTGGCTATGCAATGAGCTGCCCTCCTTCCAGGAACTGGTCAAGAGTGAAGTTAGCCAGGAGAGGAAATGGGGACATGCTCCCACCTGCATCACTCCCGTCCACTGCAGCCAGAGCTGTCATCACTGCTTGTTGATTGGGAACACTGACCAGAAAACCCCTGCCATGTGGACAGTCCTACTCAGCAACTCAGGAACACAGGGGTCAGCTCAAGTCAAGGACATAAAATGACAAAGAAACAGACCAAGGTAGCCAAGAGAATACTTTACATTGCTTTCCAAGTTGCTTATTACACATTTTATTGGGGGCAGGAGGAGAAGGGGATGACAGAGGATGAGATGGCTGGATGGCATCACAGACTCGATGGACGTGAGTCTGAGTGAACTCCAGGAGTTGGTGATGGACAGGGAGGCCTGGAGTGCCACAATTCATGGGGTTGCAAAGAATCAGACACGACTGAGCGGCTGAACTGAATTGAACTGAAAAGCAACTATACTCCAATAAAAATTAATTTTAAAAATGATAGAAGGGGTGGGGAAAGAATAAGAGAAAGAAGAAGAGGGAGACAAACTATGATTTTTGAGTGATGCAAAGTAAGAGAACTCCCTCTTTTCTAAGATACAAGCTCAGAGGAGAAAGCCTGCATTATATTTGGTCACATGTAAACAATGACTTCTCCACATCAGCCATGCAAAAAAGTAAGCCCATGAAAGCAGAAAAGAGAAAACGATATATCTGATAAATTTTTAATCTGAAAAAACTGAGGATTCACTGATTTTGACTAATTATTCTTAGAAGCAATTGAATGAAATATTTTACTATTAGGCAGAATAGAGACCCTTGGTAGAAATTAAGATATTATAGGAAAATAAAATAAATTCATAAATTCCATTTTTCATAAATGAACATGTGACTGAAAATCTGAAACTACTCCATGTATACTGGGGTGATTACAATAGAGGAATTAATAAAATTTGCTTCAATGAAATGAAGATATATTAAATTCTTCCTAACTTTCAGATATTGGGCTAGGAACTAAACAGAGAAAGATGACAAGACAGATCCAATCATAACAGTTTTCAATTTTCTAATCATATCCTGTCTTTTCTAACACTATCTTAACAACAAACCCTAATTCTAGAGTCTTGGATTTGGCTGCGTTCATGAATACTTTCAGAAGACTCAGCATCCACCCTTTAATGCCATTCTACTCTTCTTATTTGTTGTAACCAGTACTGATTAGGTAGAGATAATCATTAATGAAATTAAAGCTTCTGTCAACACTATAAATTAAATAATCAAGTCATTGTCCTAATGTTATTGGAACTACTACTCCTGAAAGTAATGGCAATAGAGTGCATACAGAGAAGTTTTTAAAAAGTTTAGTGATATGTTAGCTAAGGCTGGCTTCCCTAATAGCTCAGTTGGTAAAGAATCCGCCTGCATTGCAGAAGGCCCAGGTTCTATTCCTGAGTCAGGAAGATCTGCTGGAGGGGGGATAGGCTACCCATTCCAGTATTCTTGGGCTTCCCTTGTGGCTCAGCTGGTAAAGAATCCATCTGCAATGCTGGAGACATGGGTTTGATCCCTGGGCTGGGAAGATCCCCTGGAGAAGGGAAAGGCTACCCACTCTGGTATTCTGGCCTGGAGAATTCCATGGACTGTATAGTCCATGGGATTGCAAAGAATCAGACATGACGGAGAGACTTTCACTTCCTCTAGCTAAGCCTTAGTTTTCCCATCTTTCATGAGATAAGAAAGAATTGTTGAGAAGATTGAATGACAAAATCCATGCAAAGTAATTAGCACAGTGTCTATGTGTCATAATAGTTCACATGGCTATGTTGTAGTTCTTGTAGATATTGTTGTTGTCTAGAGTAGTAGATCATTGTTAGTTTTGTCACTGTTGTCACTGAGCTTAAGGCTGTTTTATTGTCCACAAAGGTTTCTATGAATCTGGGATCAAGGCTACATATCAAGAAAATATTCTCTTTTCTCACTATTGGAATCAACTCATCAAACCACCTAATTTAAGTCTGACAAAGCAACTTTTCTCATTGAGCCAAATCTGTCACTGCTTAAAATAAAGACTATTTTTTGAGGTTTAATTGGTGAAAGTATTTCATCTGTGGTCAAAGGAAGTAGAAATAGCAGTGTATTTACTCCAGGGATGTGAACTAAATGTTTTGACTCAAAACATTTGGAATTAGTAATTAGTTGGAAAGATTATGTAAAATACCTGGGAAATACCAGGCCTTGCTCTAGGAACTTTAGTAGAGATATAAAGAAGGAAGAAATCCTACCCTTGAGTAACAATGATGATCTGTTTAACACGTTCTGCCATTAACAGCATCCATATTTGATGGATGATTGATTTCCCTATCTTCAATATGAATTCATATTTTTTACTCCCACTATTCCCAGAGCTCACAGGTATAAAAACATTCTTCCTCAAAAATGCTTTCAGAACTCTAATTACTCCATTTTTCATGGCCCAACCCTTCTGTTTTAGGCAGTTTTGATTCAATAGAATGTTGTAAACACAAAAAATTAAATTTCATGTAAGTAAATAATTGTGGCATTAGATCATCAATGCCAGTTCTATAGTGATGTTATTGCTCTAGAAGATAAAGTCATACTATTACTTATATACTACAAAGATAATTTGCTCAGTTCTGTTTTCAAAATTAGGATAAACTTTATAAAGACATTAACTTGGAAGTAAAATAACAAGAAAAGATGTGACAGAACAGCAAAACAGATGGAGGGGAAGAATACTCTGAATTAGACATTCCTGTTTGAAAGAAAAAGAGGCCAAGTACCATTTTTTGGGAAAACGTCCCCAACTCTGCTAAATCTTCATTTACAATTTAATCTGCATAAAAATGGCATAGAATAAATGTAATCTGCTTTTAGAGAAAATGAAGCTGAAGCCTAGGAAATATATTTTAAGCAGAGTTACATAATTAGTAAAAAGCAGAACTGAAATTTTGACCCATGTCTATCTCTTCTAAGACATATTCTATTCCCATTATAGGATTACAAAAATTCAGTTATTTGACTTTGTAATATATCTATTACAGTGGACTATCTTTATTCAAATTCTGTTTTGAAAGCATTCAGTGTGGCCACTTATGATAGTCATTTGGAATTATCAGACACAGGAGTATTACTCTAACCTAGGTTCTCAACAGAGAAGATTCTGGGTTAATGTGAAAGCATCCTCCCATCTTCAGACACTGTGAATACAAAAAAGCACATTTTTGTATCACTGCATTTATACCTCCAAAACATATAATAAATATGCAGAAGGAAGAACAAAGCCCAAGGAATAGGTGAGCTAATCAATCAAGTGAAAATACAAAAGCTTCGGTAGGAAAGTCTATCATGTGCAAAGCACTAGGCTAAGTGTCAGAATCATCCATCCAGAAAAACAAAATGTGATGGAGCTATGGGCTAAGACCATAAATTCTGAATTGCAGTAGGGGGGAGAAGAAAATTTAAGTTTAAGAGAGTATGTTGTTGAAATAAACTAAATAGTATGTCAGAAATCAGTCCTGAATATTCACTGGAAGGACTGATGCTGAAACTCCAATACTTTGGCCACCTAATGCAAAGAACTGACTCATTGGAAAAGACCCTGATGCTGGGAAAGATTGAAGGTGGGAGGAGAAGGGGATGACAGAGGATGAGATGGTTGGATGGCATCACTAATGTGATGGACATGAGTTTGAGTAGGATGTGGGAGATGGATGGCCAGGGAAGGCTGGCGTGCCACAGTCCATAGGGTCGCAGAGAGTTGGACACAACTGAGCAACTGAAATGAACTGATGTCAGAAATGGGTAAGCACATTTTTATAATAATATCCATGTGACAGTATAACCAAAACATGCAAAGAACTGTTTAAGATGTTTAGAGAAGCTCATAGGGCATGGAAACAAAACTATTAGAAGGGATTACCTGTATGGGACAACTGTAGATCCCAAAGGTAATATTGTGAAATTAATATTGCAATTTTAATTTTTTAATGTGCCCTTTGGCTTCCAACTAGGATAGAACCTAGGATGTATTTTCAATGGCATTATCTGGATATATCACTTCTAGCTTTCCATACATTTATTCAGTAATCATTTATTACACATCCACCTTGTGCTCTTTATTCACAGATGCTACCAGTATAGACTGTGGGTCTGTTTTGTAACCAAACATCAAGACAACTGGGGCACAGACAGTTTTGGAGATCATGTCCTATTGGTGGACGTAGACACTTATCTACTAATTATACTGTTAATTATTTTCTTGCAACTTCTAAGAGATAAGACAGCTGTGAGGTCTGATCTGGTCCAGGAAGACAGGACTCCCTGAGGATGTGAAGCCGAAATCTGAATGAACTAGCCAATGAACTGTGCATTAAGGCTAGGAGAGCCTTCCACTGGGGATGGCAATGTTGAAGTTGCCACAGGAAGCCTAGTCCCATTAGAGCACACACAGAAAGAGGCAGAGGAAGGTGGGAGGTGGGGCTGGAGAGATCAACATGCACAGCCTTGTCAGCTGCAGGAGGAAGTTAGAATTTATGCTGTGAGCAAAGCAAAGCCATAGTGCTGGTCCAAGGGAGGATAGCATGCACAAGTGTTCACCCTCTCACACACTCCTCAGTAACGAGTGCAGGATGAAGCCACTGAAAGGCAGGCTAATATGAATAGGATGTTTATAATGAGCAGGACACTCAACATGTTTTATTTATATAATCCTCACCAAAAAATAATTATCATTTCCCTTGTACTGAAAACTAAATCTCAATAGCTGGACATAGATCTTACTTCCTACAAAGCAGGTGAGATGTGATGTCTTTTCTGCTTGACTCCAAGGCTTATACTCATTCCCTTTTCATCCCTTTCTTGCGTCCACTCCTTCTTAGCAAGAAATTCTACCATCTGTCTCCTGTCACTCCCTCCTCTTACCAAATCATCTTTTTTTACCCCACTTTCACACCAGCCACATTCCTTACAAAAAAAAAAAAAAAAAGCAGGGACTTGATCTACTTCATTTACGGATGTATCCCCAGCACTCATGAGTGCCTGGTAATGTCACATGTTCAATAAATATTTGTTGGGTGAATTCCAACATTCTACCTTCCACCATCTGTCCTTCTCTGGTTCCCTCAGTGTTATTTGACAGATAAGTGCTAAAAATTTACAGGTCCACATTGTTAACTTTGACTTCTAACAGGAGCTCCAGTTGGTATTCCTGGGTGCCTCTTAGTGCCCGCCAGTACCTCTGTCTCAACATACTTCTCTTCTGTGCTTCAAAAGTTTTATCTGACCTTTCCTCATTTATTTAAAAATTATTCACATTTTCCCCAGGAACTTAATCTCAAATCCTGAGGTACCTTCATAGCCTTTTATTTCTGCTCCTCACATCTAAATAACTCAAAATTCAAATGGGATTTCTCTATGTCTAGCATATCAATGTGACTGTAACCTGAACTCTTTTCTGCCAACTCACATAGCCAAATATCTTCTAACTCCTTGTTCTAATTCCAAAGCATACTTCCCCAGGCACAGGTCATTTTGACATTATCCTGAATGCGTGCTTGCTAAATCGCTTCAGTCATGTCCAACTCTTTCGACTCTATGTGCCCGCCAGGTCCCTCTGTCCATGGGATTCTGCAGGCAAGAATACTGGAGTGGGTTGCCATGCCCTCCTTCAGGAGGTCTTGCGAGGCAGATATGGATGGGAAGTTTCCAAAGACTGAGACACTCAACATACTTTTTCTAATTGCTCTGATTCCAAAAATGCTTTCAAATCAATAGTCTAACTTTCCTGAGTGTTTCAGAACACACATATTAGAGACCACAACCAGCATGAACCAACTTCTAGACCCTGTTGGCCCTTCTCTTCAAACATGCTGGGAGTGACAACTTCTCCAAGTTTAACTTCCACGTCCCACATACGATCCTGCCTCTTCTCAGTGTGAATAGCCCTACCACGCTGTGTGTCTTCTCCTGAACTCCTGGAAGCCCAATGTATGACACCTTTTTTTTTTTTTTTTTCCATTTTGATACGACCCCTAGATCTCCAGGTTCTTCTTATTCTTTCTCTGTGAGATTTTCACTTTTCTATCTTTTTATTATCACCATTTCCTACCATTGGCCTTCAGAGAATCCTTGTCTGAACAGTTCCAAGCTTCATAACTCCATCCCAAGATTTTCCCCCCATACATGTCTCTGACTCTACAACACAGATTTGTTCACTGCATCCAAAAGTCAGGACTCATTAGCATGGTATTTAAAGTCTATCCACTAATGGACATGAGTTTTAGCAAGCTCTGGGGGTTGGTGATGGACAGGGAAGCCTGGCATGCCAGAGTCCATGGGATCACAAAGAGTCATACACAGCTGAGCGACTGACCTGAATGGGCACCAGCCTCTATTTCCATTACCTCCAGCCCACCTTTGTGTAACACTCCAGAGTGTTGGTCATCTCAGTCCCATGGTCATTCTCCTTAAAACCAATATATTCACTGTTTATGATCATCTTTTTTGCTTTCCAAAAATGTTTGCCTCTTTTCAATTTGCATTCCAACACCAATATTATTTATGGAATTTAATGAATTTTATTTCATTGTTTCATGAAACCCACCCTAAACCTCACATTCTATTTATTTTTCATTGTCAGCACCTTGTAACTATGTCTATTAAAATACTCTTTACAACTACTTTAAAATACACTCTGCTTTATAATTTATACTATGTATTTTTCTCTCTGTATTTTAAGATCTGCGGAAGCTAGAAAATGTATCTTATTTTTTTATCCCATAATCCTTGATGTATACTAAGTCTTCCATTATTTTCAATATTATTTCATTAAAACATACTGGAAAAATGTTTACCTGAACACTAATAACTGTTATAGGAACTATTATAAGAATAGTTTCAGCTTATTTATTAACCTTTAGGAGCAGAATTGTTCTCCATGAAATCAACTTCAAAGGTTAATATGATGTGACTTTTGTTTTGTTTTTCTTTCCAGCTCTTTGTACACATGTGAGGAGACTAGAGTCAATGGGGAGTTGGTGGAGGGACAGAATGGTGGCACAAGGACTTTGCAAAGTAGATTCAGTTGAAATGCCCTATAAGCTTCTCAGTGGTTGGAAAACCAAACCTGAAAGTCTTCTCTGTTGCTCAGCCAATAACTCCAAAATTTGAAGATAGCTACTGGCACAATTACAATTCATTACACAAAAATTATAAATAGAAACACCCCAGGAACAAGTGAATAGTTTGCAGTTGTTTTCAGTGGTGGGCAACTGTACTTCTACTTAACGAGAACGTGTGCATTTCACTCAATTTGATCTTGGTTCCCCATAGACAAGCACACTGTGTGTGTCATATGTTCACTGCTCATTGAATTACATTTACATGTTCAGTTTCCTCTAAAACCTCATTTTACAGCCAAAACTTATAACCAACTGGATATGTTTTGCTCAGTTCTCCCTGACTCCTGTGGCTTTCTGATTTTGCATTTAGTGTGGCTTGTGTGGATGATGAGTAGATTTCAGAAGCTTTGGTTTACAATTTTTAAAAATTTTTTTCACTCTGAATCTTGAAGATCTCTGCTAGGCAGAGGTGGTTTGAATGGACTAAACATGTTACTTCCCTTTTACCTGTCTATTAGAGCATTCCCCTTCAAGCTGAAGTTTTTAACATAGTTTGGACCACATAATCATTGTTGAGTGTCTTGGTCTCTCTCATATCTTTAGCTGTTGTGTTATCGAGTGGTGAGAATACATCAAATGCCAAAGGAGAGATATACTCAGTTTGTTATTAACTTCTCTTTCTCCCTTATTGCCATATTAAAACCATATTAAAATGATTTGGGAAGCCAAATCATTTTAATTTATCATATATGAATATGATCATTCAAAACTTACACATATCTTTTCATTCCCACATTTATACCAGCAAGTTATTTTGTTTTTACTTCCAGGAGAGTAATTGAGTGACCGCAGGGCAGTGTGTGAGCATTTGGGTTCTGCTCTGTCTTCAGCCATCTGCATTACCAGATGTGATTCTCCTTCTGATATATTAAGGGAAAACAACAGTCCAGATTAGCATACTAAACAATGACATAATAAAGTTTAAAATTTCTTCCTCAAGTTGTTTGATGATTAAAGCCAAAGACAGGTTTAAGAGAGATGGTTTGTGAGTGATGGATATAGGATAAGAAAAGAAGAATATCTATAAGCTACTAAAAATTGATGTTACATGCAGTATATTATTCCTTTCAACTTCTGTGTTTGAAATATATTTGATATGGAGGTAAAAGAAGCATGCAGCTGTCACAGCTTCAACTCATTGGTGATGTCTTTCACAGGGCTCAGTATACATTATGGATCTGATTTTTCTTTGCCCCAGTATCAAAAGAGATCTGTAGCAGAACAAGATAGAATATCAAATGGCCTGGAGAACAGGAATTGCTACTTCCCTTAGCTTCCACAATCAGCAGCCATCATAGGTACCAAAATGCAGGCTTTAGAAGATTATTGTGGAAAATGATATACTGTGGGAATGAAAGGCAAAGTTTCTCTCTCTCAGTCTCTCTCTTGCTCAAATCTCTCTCTCTCGCTCTCTCCTTGTGCAAGCCTTGCAACCTCTAAAAGAACAAAACCTATTTTTAGTCTCTTAAACAAGTGAAAGCAACTGCTCCCTCCCCCAGCACTCTGCAACACACAGAAGGTCTATCTATCAATATTTGGCTTGTGACTATGTTCATCAGACTTATGTTGTAGTTTTCTTAAACATGCATATTCCAGGATCCTATGCTATATACACTATATTAGAATTTCTTGTTTTTTGAAATTGAAATCATCTGACTTAAAATTAATAACAATCTTTTCTAGTCCCTGGAATTTACCAAAGATATATATTATATGTGCATATATTGTATGTATGTGTATATATATATATATATATATACACACACATATATGTGTGTGTGTGTGTATCTCTTCCAGTTGATCAAAATATTGAGTCTCACTTCCACATTCTGTAGCCTGTTCCAGACTTTATATACCATGTCTTCTTCCTTTCATTTTTCTCTTGTTCCCAAATTCTTCTAATTTATTTCTTTTGTCTATCTCCAATAGCAATAATAAAAGCAATTAGTCTCTACTTTCAATATAATAAATATCCTTTTCTACACTAGAAAGTTCTGCTTAAGTTCTCTTTGAGCTCTCTGTTGTAAGTAAGAGAAAGAACATGCTGGGGAAAGTTTTCTGTGTAATTGGTTCATGTGTTGAAATTTTCACTCACATGTCAGGTACATAGATGCTCTGGAAGTGAAGGTTAGAGCTCATGTCTTTGATCCTCTGTTCACTTATTACATCTTAAAACATTCCTTTAAAAATATCATATCTTCCAAGTCTCTAAGATGAAGGGAATGCTGCAAAAAGTTACATAAAATAAAACCAACAAAAATTTTCACACTTGTCATATTGATCAATAGTACACATTTTTAAAAACTTTTTATTTTGTATGTGGTACAGCAAATTAACAATGTTGTGATAGTTTCAGGTGAACAGCGAAGGGACTCAGCAATACATATACATGTATCCATTCTCCCCCAGGTCCCTTACCCATCCAGGCTGCCACATCACATTAAGCAGAGTTCTGTAGAACATAATTTTTATAAGGCCATAAATAGAGAAATATAAATAGATCTGATACATATATTAATATCTATTTGTACTACACTAAATATTCAAATAATTACTATGGAAATCAAAACATGTTCATCTCACATCTGGGGTCTTTTAGCAAAGTATTAAATTAGCTTCCAGCAAAGCTACAAAGCATAATAAAAATCAAAAGATACCAAGGATTTTACTGAGAGACTGCTTCAGTTTACAAAGAATGGAACAATGAGGCTATAAACAGCAAGGGATATGTGAAAGTGAACGTGTTAGTTGCTCAGTCACATCTGACTCTGCAACTCCATGCACTGTAGCCCACTAGGCTCCTCTGTCCTTGGGATTCTCCAGGCAAGAATACTGGGGCAGGTTGCCATTCTCTTCTGCAGGGGATCTTCCCAAGCCAGGGATCAAATCCTGGTCTCCTGCATTGCACACAGATTCTGTATGGTCTGAGCCACCAGGGAAGCCCTAGTTTTCAATTTACAAAGAAGGTGGAAAAACAGCAAGGGGATATAGATGTGAGCTATTCAAGACAAACCAGAGTTCTACAAAAAGACTGTCCTTGGAGAGGAAGGATCATACCCAGCCCTACAGGTGGGCAAGGGAAGGATAAGGAATTATGGGAGGCTTCTAAGGTGGAAGTTTCCATGGGAAGGTAAGCCTTTGAGCCTTGGTAAAGAAAGGTATGGTCTAAGCAAAGTACTTTCTCAGACTTTCTACCAGTGAGTCATAAATCCTCTGAATGTTTCAGGCAAATGGAGTCTAAGAGCTGCTAAAAATCAAACCCTGAGTATACCAAGGCACACAAGCAATCTGTCTCCTTTCTATCTTAAAAAAATTGTTGACATTTCAAGAGACATTCAGTAATGAACCTATAACTGAGGCAGCAGCTGTTTCTAGGCAGCAGGACTAGAAAAATCCATGAGGGATGTTTCTGAGGTGAAAGAAGGTTTGGGGTCTTGGTTATAATAATAATCAGAGTGAATACATTTGTCAAAACTCATTGATGGTATGCTTGAGATCTATGAATTTTACTGTGTGTAATTTTACCTAGAGTTTTTAAAACCCTGTTCAATTTTTTTCATAAAACCTGATAGACTTCTTTTAACATTTTTTTAAAAATCCAGTGGGTCATGGAGCCCAAATGTCATGAGGAAAAGTTGATTTGGATAACTTACTCTACTAGATAGAAAATCTCCTTGTCAAGATATATTCATTAAAATGATTTGGTGTGAAGAAATACAAAGAGAAATGGAATGAATTAGTGAGTTCAGAGGGAGAACTGTATTTTAATGGGAAAAGTGGTACTATAGGAGAGTAAAAAAAAGACAAGTTTAAACATAATTTTTTGTTTGTTTAACTGGATATGAATATCCAGTTATCACTATATGAATATAGTGAAAGTGAAAGTTACTCAGTCGTGTCTGACTCTTTGGGACCCCATGGGCTTTAAGTCCATGGAATCGTGCAGGCCAAAGTACTGGAGTGGGTCATCTTCCCCTTCTCCAGGATATCTTTCCAACCCAGGGATTGAACCCAGGTCTCCTGCATTGCAGGCGGATACTTTACCAGCTGAACCACAAGGGAAATCCAAGAATACTGGAGTGGGTAGCCTATCCCTTCTCCAGGAGATCTTCCAGACCCAGGAATCAAATTGAGGTCTCCTGCATTGCAGGTGGATTCTTTACCAACTGAGCTATCAGGAAAGCCCAGATATTCATATGGAAGAGAGTAAATTTTAAATTGCACTCAACATCATAATAAAAAAATGCATTCCTGCTGGAATGTAGACTTAAATACTATGAAAAATAAAATAAGAAAATCTTCAAAAGCTAATATAAAATATCTCTATAACCCCAATTTTATCAAAGATTTGTATGTTTTTAAAAATGGTAGTAAAAAGTAATGAACTAAAAAAAATCCAAATTAAAAAGGAAGAACAAACTGGATAGCAAGAGCAAATCCAAAGATAGCAAAAAGAAGAAAAAAAATATGAGCCAAAATTAGTGTATTAGAAAAAAGAAAAGCAAGCAAGAGAAAACATGTGTAAAAGTATTTTCTTTTAAAAACAAAATAAAATAAGCTTCCAGAAGAATTATTTTAAAAAGAGACAAGAGCTATACAGACAGGAAGAGAGAAAAAAATATAAAACTTGCAAGAAAGCTGTTACGTACAAATACAGCAGAGTTTGAAAAAAGCAAGGAGAATTCATCATAAGAAACATTTTCCCAACAAAAGCAAAGGCTTAGATGAAATTAATTAATTTCTGGAAAAAATATAGAACTCAAATTGTGACACAAGAAGAAGTAGGCTTAGAGAATTTTCTTGATAAGTTCTACCACACATTCAAAAATCTTATGAATTCTGCTTCATAATCAAGGAATAGATAACTCGAAAATTAGATAAACTCCACTGTAAGCAAAATGAAATGAAACAATCCTCAGATTATTTTGTGTGTTTACTTCATCCTTGTTAACAAAACCAAACACAGATATTTATGAGAAAGGAATCTTATTGCCCAGACTCACTTCTAAATATAGACAACAAAAATTTCAAACAAAGCATTAGCAGATAAAATGCAGAAGTGCTTTTTTATTGAAACAAAAAATAAATACAATATATCTAAGAGGGCTTAACTCATAAATATAAAATTGCTTTCAATATTAGAGTGCATTAGAGTAATTTTTAAATTAGCATATTAAGAAAGGAAAATCATATGAATTTCTAAATAATAATAGAAAACTAACAATAGAAAGTTACTTCCCTAAATTACTGTGCCAGACATCAGTCTGGCTTTTCAGCATCCTTGGTCTCTGCTTGTCCCAGCAGAGCGGGATTATCTCTGCAGCATCTCTTGCTGCTGGATGATCATGTGACAGAATTCTGGTCTTTAGATTGAGACAGAAAGAAATGTTCATATTTCCATATTTGAACCGCAAAAGCCGGCCTTGTGATTTATGCGTTGTTTTTCTCCATCTGCTTACTAAATTGGCTGACCCACAAAATGGGAGTTAATGAGTATGTTCCAAATACCCATCACCACAAGTAGCAAACAGAACTAGCTGTCACAAAAGCAAGAAATAAACTCCCGTCTTTAAATTTTGAAGTTGTTTTAGCAGCTAAGGTTGTCCTAATTGGTATACTTGATAAGTGATAGCTAAATTTAAAGTGAGTATCTTGCAGTTTTATCAATAAATAACCAGAATAGGTAAAAATAGTTTAAGAAATTTTTCAGATATAAAATTAATGTAGAAAAGTCCATTGCAGTTGTGTCCACTAACAATAAATTTCTCAAAATTGAATTTAAAAAGAAAACATATATTGTTGCAACAAAAGATAAGGAACCTAAGAATAAACACACAAAAAAGACACACACATTGCAAAACTTCTAAACCTAATTTAAAGGTATTTTAAAAGCTAAACAAGTAGAAAAATATATTATGTCCATTGTTGTGAAAACTCAATATTAGAAAAATACCAATTTTCCCCAAGTTATCTATTGGTTCCAAGAAATCCTCAACACAATTGCAACCTGATTTTAATAAGATTTGAAAAGCCAAACTCTAAAATGTATATGGAAGACATGGTACTGGCACAAAGACAGAAATATAGATCAATGGAACAAAATAGAAAGCCCAGAGATAAACCCACACACCTACGGACACCTTATCTTTGATAAAGGAGGCAAAGATATACAATGGAGTAAAGACAATCTCTTTAACAAGTGGTGCTGGGAAAATTGGTCAACAAATTGTAAAAGAATGAAACTAGATCACTTTCTAACACCACACACAAAGGTAAACTCAAAATGGATTAGAGATCTAAATGTAAGACCAGAAACTATAAAACTCCTAGAGGAGAACATAGGCAAAACACTCTCTGACATACATCACAGCAGGATCCTCTATGATCCACCCCCCAGAATTCTGGAAATTAAAGCAAAAATAAACAAATGGGATCTAATCAAAATTAAAAGCTTCTGCACAACAAAGGAAAATATAAGCAAAGTGAAAAGACAGCCTTCTGATTGGGAGAAAATAATAGCAAATGAAGCAACTGACAAACAACTAATCTCAAAAATATACAAGCAACTTATGCAGCTCAATTCCAGAAAAACAAATGACCCAATCAAAAAATGGGCCAAAGACCTAAATAGACATTTCTCCAAAGAAGACATACGGATGGCTAACAAACACATGAAAAGATGCTCAACATCACTCATTATCAGAGAAATGCAAATCAAGACCACAATGAGGTACCACTTCACACCAGTCAGAATGGCTGCGATCCAGAAGTCTGCAAGCAATAAATGCTGGAGAGGGTGTGGAGAAAAGGGAACCCTTTTACATTGTTGGTGGGAATGCAAACTAGTACAGCCACTATGGAGAACAGTGTGGAGATTCCTTAAAAAATTGCAAATAGAATTGCCTTATGACCCAGCAATCCCACTGCTGGGCATACACACCGAGGAAACCAGAATAGAAAGAGACACATGTACCCCAATGTTCATCGCAGCACTGTTTATAATAGCCAGAACATGGAAACAACCTAGATGTCCATCAGCAGATGAATGGATAAGAAAGCTGTGGTACATATACACAATGGAGTATTACTCAGCCATTAAAAAGAATACATTTGAATCAGTTCTAAGGAGATGGATGGAACTGGAGCCGATTATACAGAGTGAAGTAAGCCAGAAAGAAAAACACCAATACAGTATACTAACGCATATATATGGAATTTAGAAAGATGGGGATGATGACCCTGTATGCGAGACAACAAAAGAGACTCAGATCTATAGAGTGAACTTTTGGACTCTGGGGGAGAGAGAGAGGGAGAGGGTGGGATGAGATGGGAGAATGGCATTGAAACATGTATACTATCAAGTAAGAAACGAATCGCCAGTCGATATCCGATGCAGGATGCAGGATGCTTGGGACTGGTGCAAGGAGAGGACCCAGAGAGATGGTATGGGGTGGGAGGTGGGAGGGGATTCATGTTTGGGAACGCTTGTACACTCGTGGTGAATTCATGTCAATGTTTGGCAAAACCAATACAGTAATGTAAAGTAAACTAAAGTTAAAATAAAAATTTTAAAAAAATAAAAACAAAACAAAACAAAACAAAACAAAAAAAGAGTCTAAAATACCAAATACATTCTTAGAAAAGAATAGCCAGAAATAGGAATTGCCTTAAACAGTATCACTTCACTCTAAAACTATAATAACTGAAAAAGAGTGGTGGTAGCATACAAATAGACTAATTCATCAAAAAAACTGAAAAGCAGGTCAAAATTAGAGATAATTAGTATAGTATAGAAATAACTGATCACCCATCAATATATTAATAGATCCTTTGTATCATATATCCACACATGCACTTATACATATATACAGAAATTCCAAATGCAATGAATACTTAAAAGTGGAGGGGAAAAAAATTGAAGGGAAAAACATGATACCTAAAAAATGTTTAGAAGGAAAGGTAAACTAGTTGGGAGCTTGTGATTAAAAAGCATACACCATAAAGAGTTTGCTACCTTCAACTGTGTAAAAGATGAGAAAGTCTGTTTATCAAAAGAAAATATATAAAGGATCTACAACTGAGAAACGATACTTGGAACAGATATAAGTGACAAAGTAGAAGTGTCTAGGCTTTTGAAAAATCCTATGAATCAGAAAATTGTCAACCAAAAGATGTGGGAAAAGATTTTCAAGGAAGACAAAAGATGAATAAAGATATAAATGTAAATTATCTATGTCATTATTAACCAGGAAAATGTCAATTAAAAAACAGTGAATAACACCTTTCTGATTTGATGAAGAAATTAAAAGTCTACCATAGGATACTACCAAAGAAAATGAAAAATTTATAACAAATGACTTTAAAGAGAAATTAATATTACTTAATAGATCTAAACATATACACACCCTGAAAGTCAGCCAGACACACTTAATGTTCATAATATCCATGCCTGTGATGAAAAACCTACAGAACTGTAAACCTAATATTGTTAAAGGTAGGTGGACAATTACATTGTGATTATTCACACAATGGAATAGTCTACAGCCATGAAATTGAATGACCTGTGGCTCCACGTCTACACAGCCAATTCTGATCAACATTATGTAAAGCAAAAAGTGCAAAGGGCCTACCTAAGAACACACAAAGTTCCATTTGTTTACATTTCAAAAGGCAGAACTAGAAAATATATAGTTTTTAAGTACAAATTTAGCAAAGCTATAATAAAAGTGTGTGGCCAGTTGTTCAATTGTGTCCTCCTCTGCAACCCTATGGACTGTACCCCACCAGATTCCTCTGTCCTTGAGATTTGCCAAGCAAGAATACTGAAGTAGGTTGCCATTTCCTCCTCCTCCAGGGGACCTTCCTAACCAGGGATCAAACCCATGTCTCTGGCATCTCATGCATTGGCAGGCAGATTCTTTACGTCTGAGCTACCTGGGAAACCATGGTAAAAACAAAGGAAATTATTAAATAAATGTAAGGCCAGGGGTTACCTTTGGGATAGATGAAGGGGATGTAACTGGGGAGAGATATATTGGATGTCTCAAAGATTCTAGTAATGTTCTAAACTGGATAATGCTATTCATAAAATCAATATTCTTTAAACTATGCCTACTATCTGTATAGGGCTTCCCAGATAGCTCAATTGGTAAAGAACCTACCTGCAATGCAGGAAACCCTGGTTCAATTCCTGGGTTGGGAAGATCTCCTGGAGAAGGGAAAGGCTACCCACTCCAGTATTCTGGCCTGGAGAGTTCCATGGTCCATGGAGTCACAGAGTTGAACAGGACTGAGCTTTCACTTTCACTTTACTCTCTGTATATGCCTTCTGTGTAATTTATTTTGTTATTAAAAATATTAATGCAAATAAAAGCTGAAAGTTTATGAAACAAAAACTATTATTCCATTGATATTATTAGAATTTTTCCTCTTTATATAAACTCTAATTTTATTTATGTGTAAATTAATTGCACAATTTAAGCCAAAAAATTTAGAAGAATTGATGTTATAACTAGAAATGGTAAACAAAAGTAAATGTAAGTCTCACGTTGATGCTCAATAGAGCAGACTTCTTAAATTCTACCAAACAGTATTTTCAAATCTCTGTTTCTGAGAGGTACTGTACAAAATATTATTCTTTTTACATCATTTTCTTGTAGCCTGTAATCATTGTACATCCAAGTTTTCCAGCCTGCTTAAAATATTCTTACAAAGTCTCGCCTTTCAGAGATACATTAAATAAGACCTGTCTATGAATGTGGCCCAGGAGGGAAGAATTACCCATAATTTTTGGCATTTGTGTGATTCTTTACAGGTTGTACAGATTTGAAATGTTACAGTGCCTACTTTGGCACTGAATGCCAGGGGGAAAATTCCCATAGCTCATTGATTTATTTAATTTGTCTTACTCCAAAGGCCCCTGCCTCATCTCCTGTTCTTTGTATTTTCCAGAAGAATTTGTGCCCTGTGCATTCTTGTGTCTTTGTACCTGTTCTTTCCTTTCTTAGAATTTCGCCCTTTTCATTTATCTTTTTCAACTTGTTTGACATCCTCTCTTCCAGAAAGCCTTTCTCAGAGCCCCTAAGGAGAGGCCAGCGTTACCTCAAGCCAGGTCCCTGCATCAGCAGCAACACTATTACTCAGGAATTCATCAGAAATACAAACTTTCGGACCCAGCCTCAGACTAGCTAAATCAGACAATCTGAGGGTGAAATCCGTAGGGCTATAATCAGCCCTATGAATGACTCTGATGCACATTAAAATTTGAGAATTATTGGATTAGACAAAAATGATTCTTCATTGTGTTTCTATACCAGCTTCTACTCACCTGTGCCATTGAACACATTGAAATTCCACATTTGCCTGTCTGACTCTACATGTGACCCAAGGTATAGACTGTGGTTTATTCATCTTTGTATCCACAGCACCTGGTTCAAGGGAGACACTTAGGAAATGTTAACTAAACCGTAAGAGCTAAAAGTTTTCAAGATGGCACTTAGAGACACAAAGAAGATAGACCAGTCTTTTGGGGCCCTGGAACTCACACCCATCTTAATACCAAGAATTCCATCCGAGAATCTCTTTCTCTGAAAAGTAATGAGTCATCTTAGGAAAACGTTCTTATTTGAAAGTAAATATTGAGCCAATGAGTCTATGAATGTTGGTTCCAAAACTAGGCAAGTTTATTTGCCCAGTCACAAATGTAGCAGGAGAGTGATGGTTTTGGATTCAAAGGGAATCCATCCCAGCCAAAGGCCTTGATGAGTCTTGAACATGTAGCACTGAACCCAATCTTTTTTTTCTTCTGTCAGATCTGAAATCATGAGCATCTGTGGACCACAAATTCATAGCAAGGAGATTTCTGCACTGAAAGTAGGAAGAGAGAGTGTGTGGAGGTTGAACTAGATTAGGAGGATGTGGATGTGTAAATTATGACAAGGTAATGTCTCAAAGTCTAAACAGGCTAGCATAAATTGCAAACATTCTAGAATCCAAGGGGTGCTACAAAATTCAGCAGTAGGTATGAAGATCATAGTTTTTGGCCCAATCATATACTTTTTGTAAATTTCTTTTGGGAGCTGGAAGCTTGTTCACATTTAAGAATTTCATAGGCAGGAAGTGATAACAGGTAAAAAGAGAAAAGGAATTGATAGAAATTGGGGCATAATGAATCTCAGGTCAGATGGAGGAGAGAACGGTTTTTACTAAGAAAAGCTAAAAGCTGATTAATAGCAATACCTCAGACCATCAGTCTTAACGCCAGGAAGCCAATCTCGTGTGTGTTATAACCTTGAGATATTATCTCTTCATCAAGTATGTTGAGATTGACAAACCCTGAAATCAGATGGTGACTGCTATCTATTAAAGCATAAGCTCATTAAATATAAGTTTTACTTTTCATGTCTAATATTGAAATGTGAAAGTGAAAGTGAAGTCACTCGGTCGTGTCTGAATCTTTGCCCCCATGGACTGTAGCCCCAAGTTCCTCCATCCATGGAAGTTAGAGTACTGGAGTGGGTTGCCATTTCCTTCTCCAGGGGATTTTCCTGACCCAGGTATTGAACCCAGGTCTCCTGCATTGCAGGTAGACGCTTTACCTTCTGAGCCACAAGGGAATCCCAGTATTGAAATGTGGATGCTCTTAATTTTTCTCATTCAACAAATATATGATCAACGCCAACAATGTGGTTGGTGCTGTGGCAGACACTGAGGCCCAACAAACCAGGTCAGATGTACCCACTGCCCTCAAAGCCATTACAGACCTGCAGACAGGGGGATGGGTTCCAGGCTATCGTCCATCAGCTTCACATCATCCACTCCTCACCTCCAAAAAAGGGCTAAAGCCTCACAAACTCAAGCCCCTACTCTCCTGCCTAGACCAGAGTTTCCTAAATTTTCTTAAACTATAGTGAATCTGGGATTAATGATATTTTAGACAAAACACATCTTTTGTTATTTTTTTACTTAAATTAATGAAAACTATCAGCTTGCACTAATTCATATAGTACCTCATGTTAGCATTTACTGTTTGTTCAATACTTATTTATTCAACCTTAATGTATTAAGAGCTTACTTTGTACTAGGCCCTGTGCAAAACACTGACAATGTGATGGCAAACAGGAAAAACACAGTCCTGTCTCTGAGTCTCATGAAACTCACCTGGGTAGACAAATGGTGAGTCATGAAAACACTGGAAGTACAGAGGAAAGAAGAAGAATATCTACATAAAAAGTATGAATGAGTCAAAAAATGAGGTGATGGATGAGTTGAATCACAAGAATGAGTTGCTACTTACCAGCAGACACTGGGGGCAGGGAGTAGTATGAGAAATTATTACTGAGCTGAGAAAAAAACACAGTTCATTTGAGAGAAGAGCACCTCTAGACAAGACTGGTGGTTGTGGCTGAAGATATTCAGGTCTGGACAGAGGTCAGACCAAAAACACAGGCTACTGAAAAGGCGAGCCCAGGCCAGGTACTCAACATTGATCTCATAGGTAAGCAGGATCAACTGAAGGGTCTAACAGAGAAGTGACTTGTTCAGTTTGCATTTCAGACAGCCCTCAAGCCCTGGACGTCTTGTGTGATGAAGTTCTGAAAGCAGGCATTAGTTAGAGACTGAAGGGTGTTTTGAACTGTGGTGTTGGAGAAGACCCTTGAGAGTCCCTTGGACTGCAAGGAGATCCAACCAGTTCATTCTGGAGGAGGTCAGCCCTGGGATTTCTTTGGAAGGAATGATGCTAAAGCTGAAACTCCAGTACTTTGGCCACCTCATGCGAAGAGGTGACTCATTGGAAAAGACTCTGATGCTGGGAGGGATTGGGGGCAGGAGGAGAAGGGGACGACAGAGGATGAGATGGCTGGATGGCATCTGTGACTCGATGGACCTGAGTCTAAGTGAACTCAGGGAGTTGGAGATGGACAGGGAGGTCTGGCATGCTGCGATTCATGGGGTCACAAAGAGTCAGACACAACTGAGCAACTGAACTGAACTGAAGGGGGTTTAGGACAAAGAGGGCAGTTATTGGAGCTCTCCTGGTATTCCTGATGCCATAACAGAATGCTAACCCTGCCATTCTCTGTCCTCAGTTAGGGACAGCCGTTCAAGGGTGGACACACACAGCAAACTGCCCGACAAAAGCCTGAGGGATGGGGGCTGGACCAGAGACCAGTAGGGTGGTAAACAGACCGGTTATGAGAAGTGCTGCTTTGAAGGGTGGAAAGAGAAGTTGTGTCTCTGCACACCATTTGTATCTGTGTTGTGCACAGGACCCGTTCATCTCCCTATTTATCACTTACCCACATTTTTTCACTTTTACTGAAATATAATTGATTTACAGTTCTGTATAAGTTTATGGTATGTAGCATAATGACTCAACAAACATATATTGAGAATTGATTACCAAAACAGTTTAGTTAATATTCATCTTCTCATAGAGTTACCAAGAACTTATTTCCTTGCCATCAGAACATTGGGAATTTATTCTCTGAGGAACTTTCAAATATACCATATTACCGTCAATGTCAACTATAGGCATCATATTGTATACTTCATTCCTCATACTTATTTCTTTTAATTCAAAATATGTACCATTTGGTTTCCTTCATTCGACTCTCCCACCCCCTACTCTCTTTCTCTGGTAACCACAAAGCCGGTCTCTTTTCCTAGAGGTTGTGGGGTTTTCTGATGTGTGTGTGTGTGTGTGTGTGTGTGTGTGTGTTTGTTTGTTTTTAGATTACACATGTTAAGTGAGACTGTATACTGTTTATCTTTCTCTCTTTGACGTATTTCACCTGGCATAATTCCCTCAAGTTTTGTCCATGCTATTGCAAATAGTAGGATTTCCTTCTTCTTCTTCTCCTTTTTTTTTTTTGTGTGTGTGTGTGTGTGGTTGAATAGCTTACCTGGTGGCTGAGACAGTAAAGAATCTGTCTGCAATACATGAAGCCTGGGTTAGATTCCTGGGTCAGGAAGAGTCCCTGGAGGAGAAAACGCTTTACCCATTCCAGTATTCTTGCCTGGAGAATTCTATGGACAGAGAATCCTAGAGGGCTATAGTCTGTGGGGCTGTTACACAAATGAGCAATTAACCCAACAGTGGAAACAGTGGTTGACTTTATTTTGGGGGGCTCCAAAATCACTGCAGATGGTGATTGCAACCATGAAATTAAAAGATGCTTACTCCTTGGAAGGAAAGTCATGACCAACCTAGACAGCATATTCAAAAGCAGAGACATTACTTTGCCAACAAAGGTCCATCTAGTCAAGGCTATGGTTTTTCCAGTAGTCATGTATGGATGTGAGAGTTGGACTATAGGGAAAGCTGAGGGCAGAAGAATAGATGCTTTTGAACTGTGGTGCTGGAGAAGACTCTTGAAAGTCCCTTGGACAGCAAGGTGATCCAACCAGCCCATCCTACAGGAAATCAGTCCTGGGTGTTTACTAGAAGGATTGATGTTGAAGCTGAAACTCCAATATTTTGGCCACCTGATGCAAAGAACTGACTCATTTGAAAAGATTCTGATGTTGGGAAAGATTGAAGGCAGAAGGAGAAGGGGACGACAGAGGATAAGATGGTTAGATGGAATCACCGACTCAATGGACATGAGTTTGGGTAAACTCCGGGAGTTGGTGATGGTCAGGGAGGCCTGGCGTGCTGCATGCAGTTCATGGGGTTGCAAAGAGTTGGACACAACTGAGCAACTGAACTGAACTGAGCTGAATACATGTTAATGGGGCTTCCCAGATGGTGTAGTCATAAAGCCAATGTAGGAGACATAAGAGATGCAGGTTCAATCCCTGTGTCAGGAAGATCCCCTGGAGGTGGGTATGGCAACCCATTCCAGTATTGTTGCCTGGAGAATCCCACGGACAGAGGAGCCTGGTGGGCTACAGTCCATAGGGTAGCAAAGAGTTGGACCGACTGAAGCAACCTAGCATAGCATAGCATACACGTTGATAATACACATTATTTAGCTTATGTCTATGTGTCCCTCCAACTGATGGACAATCCTAATTCTCATCAGGTTCCCTTTTTCTATGTTTGTAGGTAGCCAATCCATTTTGCAACTTGTATCATGAAAGTGTGAAGTTCTGACAACCTTTCAAAACCAGCTTTTTAGCTTCCCACAAACATAGTAACAAAAAAATACATATATACACAAAATGCATACTCAGACAACAAAAATAAGAATTTTCATGCAGGTTCTCATTTAAAGAATTTTTTATATCTTCTTTATAAGAAAAAGCTACATCTCTGACAAGGGAAGGACAAAGGCAATGAAAAAAAAGAAACTCTCTCTTTAGAAACAGAGAAATAGACCTTTGCTGGCATATCTATTTTTTGTTGTAAATATAATACTTTGAATTATAGTACTTGAAGTGAAGAACTGAGTTTCCTGAATTCCAAATCAAAATTTAACATAGTAATGAGACATATATTAGCTTCAAAATATTGAGTATAAAAATGGGGGAGGAAGCAAGGACATTCAAAAGATTATAAAGTAGTTCAGAAGACCAATAAATAATTAAAAATGAATAAACAAACAAACAAGAAAAGTAAACAAATGAGGCATATGCAGCCCTAAAGCTTTGAATTTTCAAAAGTAAACCTAGTCCCCAAAATAAAATGCACAATGAAGGAGCCGACTACCCGCAGAAGGTGGTCTCTTCCTCTGGAAGGTAACTTCACTGAGTGATTTTCAAAGTTATTTTTAAATGAATGATGCTACAGTTAAGTCAGGAGTTAGTAGTTATTTATAGCAATTTACCAGAAAGAATAAATAATCCTTGGAATAAAGAAGATTCTATGGTCTTAAATGGGCTTCCCTGATAGCTTAGCAGTAAAGATGAGATGGAGATGCAAGAGACTTGTGTTCCATCCCTAGACTGGGAAGATTCCCCTGGAGAAGGAAATGGCAACCCATTCCAGTATTCTTTCCTGGAAAATCTCATAGACAGAAGAGGGTGGCAGACTCAATCCATGGAGTCACAAAGAGTCAAACACAACTTAGCGACTAAACAACAAAAGGTTTTATATATACAATAGCACTTGAGTATCTCAGTTCTAGAAATTAAGAAGAACTAAGCAAATGAAACATTTTCAATGAAATGTTTCATTTCAATGAAACATTACAGAAGAGAAATGGTATTGAAAATGATTTACTGGCTCTGGTTTAGTCAAGCAAGACTAGATAATATATGATTGTAATAATATATTATCTAGCATTATATCTTTTNAACCTAGGATATTTAAGATATGGTAAAATTCTTATGGTATAATATGTTTTAATGGTACATTATTGGTGAATATAAAAAGAAGAGAATGTGAAGTAATTGATTTAGAACCTCCAAATAATCCTTTCAAACTTCTGAAATGTAAGTACATCTGTGTCCTGCCTTTTCTGAAATAGTTTCATTAATTCTCTCTCCTCAAGATAGAACTTGTTCATATAAAATCCATTTCAAAGACAAAGCTCCTTTTGTTGGGGATTTAAGGAGAGGACATTTCTTATTCCACTAATCATGGTTTTTTTCAGATGTCTATAAGCTTCTATTTCTTCTCCTTAAGGTGCTTGGCTAGGATAAGCCTTTTAAAGCAATGGAGTAGCACCAGTGGGAAGACTATTGAACATGAATTCAGATCATCTAAAGCTCTGGGTACTTATACAACTTTTTAAAAGTTTAACAAGACCTCAATTTCTAATTGATAACATTTGCCTTCCAGAATTTTCACAAGGTTTAACATTTTTTAAATAGATGAGAAAGTGCTTAATAACATGTAATATGACACATGTGTCTTAACATTAGTATCATCATGATCAATAATATATATTGATGTCAATGATGATATATGAATAGCTCATTGTAGTGAAAGGGACCAGGGGGATGAGGAAGATGATATTTTCCATAAACTACTAAAAGCTGAAGGTCAAAGGAACTATTTGAGAAACAGACATGGAATAATAACAATGTTCTACAACCTTGTCCTTGTTGTTAGCACAGTCAAAAATGAGTTAATTGCCAGACTTAAAATCTGCAGAAATTAACAACTTTTCACTTAGTATTAAGGCTTATAGGGCTTCCTTGATAGCTCAGTTGGTAAAGAATCTGCTTGCAATCCACAAGACTGGGGTTCGATCCCTGGGTTGGGAAGATCCTCCGGAGAAGGGAAAGGCTACCCACTCCAGTATTCTGGCTCGGAAAATTCCATGGAGTGTATAGTCCATGGGGTTGCAGAGTCTGAGGCAACTGAGCAACTTTCACTTTCCCTTAAGGCCCATAAACTCCCAAAGACAAAAATCTAAATTTTCTGTACCATAGAATAAATGATGTAGGCAATCTCAGTGACCCAGTGAGATTTCTTGTTGAGGTTTGAAGTGGATAGAGAGGAGAGTAGAAACCATAAAACCCAGAAACTCTGTCTATACAAACTTGGATTTTGCTGAATTTTTTACTATAATGAGCACTGTTTAGATTGAATACCTTAGCAACAACAGAGAAAATAAAAATGTAGGGAATGTAGTAAATGGTTTTCTTTTGCTGTTGTTACTGTTCTTTTTGTCTCCCAATGTTGATTTTTGACATCCACCGTTCCCCTAGTTTCAGCCCATGAACGCAGATAAGACTGAGCCAGTCCTCAGTTCCTGGAGCATGTGACTTAAGATTTACGCCAACTGGAATATCTTTCCAATCCATGATCATCAGTTCAGGGTGGACTTACTCCCAGTCGAACTAATAGTAGGCAATGAAATTTGATCAGAAACTTCTAGCGAGACTAACTTAACTGCTAGTATTTAGTGCAGAACTACAAAGACTGTCTCGCTTCCAAAGGAAGATATTTTATCCAAATGATAATAGAGCCAGGTCAACAAGATCAATGTCAGGAAGAGGAAAAGAGAGAAACTAAATTCTGCAGCGAACTGTTCTTAAGACTTGTCCTTACCCCTGGAATTTTCAGGTAAGCTCACCTTTGCATAAGCCAGAGTGCATCAAGTTTTCTTTGGCTTGCAGTGAGGAAAAAGGCATAAGTGATAGAGAAATACAAAATTTGATTATGAGAGCTAGAAAGTTGTGAATAATCAAAATTAACAGATTTAATAGATTGAAATTAATCAAATGCCATCAAAAGCCACTCATATATTCTCAGGCTAAGCCACAGTAAGAAATTAAACTAACCATGGAAACTTAGAGAAGAAATCAGATGCTACCAGGAATCCAAATATGCAGATAATCAAAAACTAAGCAAGCAAGCAGATGAAAACCAGATAGATTTAGTTCATCATGGGCAAGGCCAAATCAGAGTAGCAGTTTAACATATATTTGTTTGATGATTTTTATTAAGAGTAAACAGGTGATCAAGAATCTGTTGATTCACATGAATCAAAAAGAACATGAAAGAGCTAATAATATAAAAATAATAAATGTGCAACATGACAAACAATAATAAAAGCCACCATTGATTGTTCATAATGCCAGATATTATTCCCTGCAGTATATAGTTAAATTATCTCATTTTATCTTCACTGAATCTCCATGAGATAAATGCTGTCACCCACATTTTAGATAGATAAAGCCATGCCATAAGAATGTGGGCTTTGGAGTAAATCCTTGGCTTATAAAAACTGTTTCCACATTATTCTAATTTATTCATTCCCTATGTTAGAATAATATATCATGCCTTTGACATGGAGGTTTTCAGTTTCTCTACTATGGTGGGGAATACAGTCCCATGCCACTGACAGCAGCTTGCTTTGCTCTGTGGAATGTGGGTTGAACTGACAGTGGACCGATTCTGGACTGAGCATGTATGAGCATCCCGTGTCACTCTTCACTCCTGAGAAGATCCACCACGAGAAGAGTATGTCCTGGGGAGTGAAGACACAGACTTGAACGCAGCCAGAAGTAGAGAGTCCAGCCAGGGCCAGCTGAGTCTTGTCTTGGTCAACCAAACCACATGCACATCCCAAGAATCAAGTAAATGTTTATTGTTGGAAGCCACCACGATGTTGAGATTATTTTTATCACAGGACAATAAAAAAGACCTTGAAACACATAACTGCTCACACCAGAAAGTGTCTTAAGGAGGTAACCATTAATCCAAAGGCAAATCAGATTTAACTGACAGGTGAGATCAAGAAAGTCTTTGCCTATGGTTGGGAAGAATGCTGGTTCTAAACCACTGACCCTTGTCATGCCACCAATAAACTGTGAATCGATCTGCTATCAGGCTTATTTGACAAGTGATTCAGGTTGCTGTTGGGAAGAATTAGAGTAAAACCTGGGTCTTGTTACCCATGGAAATTCAATATGAAATCCAGACTCTGCCCCTTCTTGGTTAGACTATCCTGTTATACTTTTTTTACACCTGCAGAATATGACAAATAACATCTAACTCCTTGGGTTGCTGTGAGGCTCTGTTCATACAACATTTATCAAAATCTGTCTGACCCAGAGCAAAAACAGACTCTTTCTAGGGTAGTTGTGTCTGTCATTGTTGTTTGTCCAAATCCTTCCCAAACAATCAAACTGACCTATTTTGGCAATGGGGACCATCAGTGTAGTAAAGTGTATTTGAGCTGGAAAATACATTTGGCAAACATAAATCAGTTCAGAGATTTTGTTATTAGGTAAAAATTATGTTTCTGCCTTTTCTTTATTCCTTTCTTTAGATATCAGCATCACTCCTAACTATCAAGCCAAATTTCCACTGCTTTCTACAAGCATAATCTGACCACAAAGGTTGAAAGAGAAAGTCTTTAATTTTAGTTAATAGAACTTTAAGTCTTTAATTGCAAGGATATATGAACTAAAGGTATTTTTAACTGCTTTAGATTGAGGTATAGCCGATTAACAATGTTGTGATAGCTTCAGGTGAACAGCAAAGGTACCCAACAATTCTTATACATGTATCCATCCTCCCCTAAACTCACCTCCCATCCAGGCTGCCACATAACATTGAACAGAGTTCCCTGCACTATACAGTAGATCCTTGTTGGTCATGCACTTTAAATATAGCTGTGTGTACAGAAAACCATAAGTTCCTTCTCTAAGTCTGTGAAAATTGTTCTGTGTTTCCTTTGCAAAGAAAGATCCAAATTAAGAGAAGCCAGTGCTCAACTGGCAGCGATAGTAAATATCTTCGTTTCAGAAACTCAAGTTTCTTCTTCAAGATGTTAACTTTAAATGGATTTAAAAGATTTATTTTCTTTTAGTTTTATTGATTTCCTGATTTGCTTTAAGTGGCAAAAAAGCCAACAAGGTCAGGCTGTATCTTTGATAATTTTCATCAATGGCTTAGTAAAGTGAGACGTGCATCACAGAGGTAAAACATCTCACAACAGTTTGGCCATTAAAAAAAATAAACATTTTTTGATTGGGTCATTTATTTTTCTGGAATTAAGCTGCATAAATTGCTTGTATATTTTTGAGATTAGTTGTTTGTCAGTTGCTTCATTTGCTATTATTTTCTCCCATTCAGAAGGCTGTCTTTTCACTTTGCTTATATTTTCCTTTGTTGTGCAGAAGCTTTTAATTTTAATTAGATCCCATCTGTTTATTTTTGCTTTAATTTCCAGAATTCTTGGGGGTGGATCATAGAGGATCCTGCTGTGATTTATGTCGGAGAGTGTTTTGCCTATGTTCTCCTCTAGGAGTTTTATAGTTTCTGGTCTTACATTTAGATCTTTAATCCATTTTGAGTTTATTTTTGTGTGTGGTGTTAGAAAGTGATCTAGTTTCATTCTTTTACAAGTTGTTGACCAATTTTCCCAGCACCACTTGTTAAAGAGATTGTCTTTACTCCATTGTATATTTTTGCCTCCTTTATCAAAGATAAGGTGTCCATAGGTGTGTGGGNGTGGGAGGTGGGAGGGGATTCATGTTTGGGAACACATGTACACTCGTGGTGAATTCATGTCAATGTTTGGCAAAACCAATACAGTATTGTAAAGTAAAGTTAAAATAAAAATTAAAAAATTAATAATAATAAAATAAATAAACAAACACTACATTATGAGCCCAGATGACAGGTGGTTATGTCATTAAAATGTCCTTGGAGAAGGGAAGAGGGTGGGTGACAGTGTGCCCTTCTCCACTGAGAGAAGGGGTCAGTGCTCTGATGCTCTTGAAGTAAAGATGCAGACCCTAAATGCAGCAAGTGGAGCAGCAGGAGCAGTACTGTGTGAGCATTTGTTACCAGTAAACGCTTTGATACACTCTTTATCTTATAAATCATTGAATTCACATGACTGGCCTATGAAATCAGCATTATCGAATTCTCTTGCAGAGAACTGTTTTTCCCATGATTACACGGCTACTTGATCCACATATTTACACCAAAGACGATGTTTTCAAACACATCACTAACATCTTTACTTTTATTTGCTTATTTATTCTTTCAATAAATATTTATTACACTCCTATGTGCTAAACAAAAATTCTTGCTCTCATGGAATTTATATTCTAAGAGACATGAGGGAGACAGATAGTATATGAATAAATAGGTAAATTCAGGTCATAAATGTTATGGACAGGGGGATAAAACAAAATAAACAAGAACAGAGAGCACAGCAGAGGGTGGTGCTATTTAAGGAGGTGATCACCTTAATGAAGGCTTCATTGATGACCTGACAGGTGAGCAGCTGCTAAGGAAGATGTTCCCTCCAGTCATGCAAAACAAAAGTATTAGTCACTCAGTTGTGTCTGACTCTTTGCCACCCCATAGAACAGCAGACCGCCAGACTTCCCTGTCTCCAGGCAAGAATACTGGAGTGGGTAGCCATTCCCTTCTCTAAAGGATCTTCCTGACCCAGGGATCAAATCCCAGTCTCCTGCATTGCAGGCAGATTCTTTACCAGCTGACCCACCAGAGGAAAAGATCATCTCAGCCAGAAAAAGTAACATGTGGAAAGGATCTAAAGCAGGGCTATGTTTGACATCTAAGGAACAGCAGAAAATCCAGAGGGGCAAATGTGGTATGAAAATGTTAGTTTCTTAGTCGTGTCTGACTCTTTGTGACCCCATGAACTGCAGCCCGCCAGGCTCCTCTGTCCATAGGATTTCCCAGGCAAGAATACTAGAGTGGGTAGCCATTCCCTTCTCCAGGGGATCTTCCCCAACCCAGGGATTGAACCCAGGTGTCCCGCATTGCAGGTGGATTCTTTACCACCAGTGGCAGGGAATAAGATTGGAGAAATAGTAGGAAAGCATAGTACATGAGGACCTATACACCACTGTAAGAATTTGTCCTCTGAGTGATATGGGAGGTCACTGGAAAGTCTACAGAAAAGCCATGGCATGAGCTGACTTACATCCTAAAAGATTTGTTTTGGACTCTATACTAACAATATCGAGTAAGTGTAGTGGCAGGGACATCAGTTTGGAGACTAATGTTATAATCCAGGTGAGAAATAACAATATCTTGTATCACTGTGATTGCCATGGAAAAACGCAATGGTAAAATTTAGTGATGGGCTAGATGTGAGATACAATAAAAGGAGAGGATTTGAGGATTATGCTAAGTTGTATGGTTTAAATAACTGAATTGAGTACATTAAACCTGGTGTAGAGCATGGAATTCTCCAGGCAAGAATACTGGTGTGGGTAGCCATTCCCTTTTTCAGGGAATCTCCCCAACCCAGGATTAAACCTGGGTCTTCTACATTTCAGGCAGATTCTTTACCACTTGAGCCACCAGGGAAGCCCACAGTGTTAAGAGATGGATTTAATATAGAAGCACCTAAACAGCCTAAGAGGTGGAAAGAATAAAGAGATAAGGAGATGGTGGATGGATATGGTGGATGAACAAAAAGAGAGAAGGATGCTGAAACACCAAGGTAAATATACCTTGACACTGAGTTTGAAGATAAGGTGGTAGTATTTTTCAGGGCAATACAAAAATTCTGAAAACATTCTATTTACCTGGACCTTCGAAAATTATTACCAAGAGCAACTTTAGAGCTAGAAATAAATAAAATGGCATTATTCCATTCAAAAGGTGAATAGAATAAAGTGTGAGTGAAGATTTTCATCTATTTTGTGCCATTCTCTGAAGTGAACTTAAGCTGATGGTGTTCAGTTGTTTCCTAAAAACATGGTCCCACAGATGTCTGCCATGGTGAAGCATATGTGTCTTTAGGACTTATAAACAATTACCTATGACAAATTTAATTATGGATCATCACTGTTACCACTGATTGTAAAACTTTTTTCTCAGTGTTGCATGTATTTTAACTTTTATCAACATTCCAAGCTGATTTGGAGGCTGCCCTCATGTCAAGGTCATTCAGATTGTGATGGGGGATGAGAATCGAAAAACGAGATGCTTATTAAACAATAGAACTCCTTGTGTGGCTCGAAAATTATTTTCATGCACATATTAAGCAACAAAATATCAAGACAATCAGCCAGTCTCATAGTATGATCTCTTTAGATGATATTGCTACTCAGTATATCAATTAATGTGTTATTTAATAGGCTTGACAAGATAGTTATAAGTTTAATGAAGTATTGGCAATAAAAGGTGGTAAATTAATTGGTATGAACTCTTAATTTTGTTTCTTGATTTATTTTAATGAATCTCTTGTGTAGTATTTTAAGTGGATAGAGGCAATAATAAAGCATCCTTTAGTAACTGGGAAATGTCTGAGAATTCTGGTTTAATCTTGGATTCAAGAAATTACTCTTCACTTAGCCTAAAAAAGATTTACAAAAGAAAATGAAGAAAAAGAAGACCCAGTGCCAGGCAAACTCAGATTGGCTTTTCACTCCTTTTTAAAAAGGATGTTTTCTTCCTCTGTCTTGTGTTTCCTCTTTATTTCCCTGGAAGAAATAGTATGAGAAAAACACATTACTCACAATAAGCCTGTGACTGAAAGAAAATAATAAAATCGAGTGATAGGTTACAAATGAGAAAAGAGTCCAGCAAATGAAATATCTAATGACAATGAAGATAAAGAGAATGTGTAGGAGCAGACGAAAAGAAAAGGTGGTGGGAGGGAAGACATATAGATTCAATCACAGACAGGGCCTGAAAATTAAATGCCCCTAACAAAAATCAGCTTGCTGACAGATAAAAAGAAAATGGGGACTGCAGACAGGAGGAATAAGTAATGCAGTCTTTTCCTTCACAGAGTAAAATCTGGCTTAGAGGGAAGAGGCCATTAATAAAGCTTATCCACTCGCACAGCATTGAGAGAAATCAATCCAACATGGTCCTTCAGGGAAAGCAAAGCCCAGTGTTTGCACAGCTGGCCATGTGTCCCACTATAAAGCCAATATGTGGAAAGAGCTCTGGATTGACAAACAGGAAACTTAGAATCTAATTCCAGGTCACAACTCACTAGTGTCCTATAGGAAATCCCTGGCCCTCAGCATCATCATCTATAATATGGGAAAAACAAACTAAATGGTTTCTAAGACTGCTTCTGGCTCTAGTATTTAATGACTTAGGCAATGTGTTCCATTAAATGTCTGGAATTTGAATCAAAAAATGGTAGAAGGACAAACTAATCAAAGCCAGACCTCTTGACCTTTTTTTTTTTTTTTAATTTCTCTTCACTTTTATTCCTGGAAATCAACCCTTAAAAGCTTTTCTAAAAAATTCTCACTACCTTATTAACTTCTCCATTTTTTGTGTCTCATGATTTATTAGATCTCATCAGCCTGGAAATATCCATAATGAAAAGATAATGATATTCCCTTGTGACTCACTAGAATGGGATTACAAGATGTACAGAATTATCACTTACTAGAGCAGTATCTGATGCTCAAGCTGAAGCTCCAAAACTTTGGCCACCTAATGAGAAGAACTGACTCATTGGAAAAGACCTTGATGCTGGAAAAGATTGAAGGCAGAAGGAGAAGAGGGCAACAGAGGATGAGATAGTTGAATGGCATCACCGACTCAATGGAGATGAGTTTGAATAAGCTCTGGGAATTGGTGATGGACAGGGAAGCCTGGAGTGCTACAGTCCATGGGGTCTCAGTGTCCAACACAACTGAGCAACTGAACTGAGAGCAATATCTATGAAATTCCAGAGTTCTCTATATCAGGAGCTTTTTTTTATTCCATAAGATGTTAGTACTAAAACAGATCTGAGAAAACTTGTCACTTGGCAAAGGAAGGATCAAATAATCTTTTGTAAAGAGCCACTTTCTTTAGTACATTTAAGACATGCTGCATTTTACAGATTAAAAGTGACTATAGAGTGAACTTTTGGACTCTGGGGNGATAGGGATGATGACCCTGTATGCGAGACAACAAAAGAGACTCAGATCTATAGAGCCATTTACTTTTAAAAAGATGATGATTTGTTTATGGGTATAAAACTCTAGTGGTTATAAGAAAATGCAGTAGTACAGTGAAGAGACTCTAGAAATATATTGGTCATTAGTCAGCTTTGTTTTCATTTGATGGACTTTTTTAAACACAAAATATTGAAAACCCAAGCACCCACAGAGGTAAATTTCTCCCTTGTTATACACACTAACCATCATACTATAATTTATTGAAGTGTCAGATGGCATGTGTATACAATGTGCTATATACAAAATGTGAAGAACAATAAGAATAACTGAAAGAAGCTGAATGCTTATATGGATAACTTTAAACCAGAAAGTGTTTTACAAAATGTAAGAACTTAGAAAATAAAGACAGGCTTCCCTGTCACCAACTCCCAGAGCTTACTCAAACTCATCTCCACTGAGTCGGTGATGCCATTCAACTATCTCATCCTCTGTTGCCCTCTCCTCCTGTTACCTGGAAAATTCACCTATTACCATGTCTCATTCTGACATGAGACCCACCCTAACCCTGCTCCCCAAGGTCCCACCAAAGTAAGCTAGAAAAATAATGTTTTGTGCAATACTTCCTTTAAACTTCAAGGAAAGTTATCTACTTTTCATAACTGTGGTTTGATGATTACATGGATCTTAAAGAAATTATTGACATTGAAGTTTTTATCAGAAATGCAACCTATAGAAAATTGTTCTAAAGAAACAGTCATAGTTGTCTGCAAATACTAACACACAGTAATATATACACCTTATGTATAATTTAAAAGTTTTAGGCAACTATGTATCAAAAGAGAATAAACTTAGATATATAAATAGATATAATTTATATCATGTAATAGTATGTAAGAAAATGGTCTCAGATTTTAATAAAGATGCTCATAAATCAAAAAGTGCCCAGAAAATACTATTTAAGGGGATAAGCAAATTGCAATCGGAAGAGTATTATTCCATTGTTTTGTTTTTAACTGCCTGTGGACTAAATACATAGCACACTGTTAGCAGAGGTTATCCTACTGTGTCTGCTTGAGTATTCCTCTTCCACAGATCTCATCTGGAGACAGAAATGGCAACCCACTCCAGTATTCTTGCATGGAGAATCTCATGGACAGAGGAGCCTGGCAGGCTAGAGTCCATGGGTTTGCATGAGTCGGACACGACTTAGCAACTAAACCACCACTGCCACAGATCTCATCATATGATTCAGCTGGCCTTTCTGTTCTCCAAGCCAAGTCAAGCATCTCAAACACATTATCTGGCTACAGCAAAAGTATACCTGTCCATTTTAGTTTCAATATTTTTTTTAATCTTCCTATAAGAAAACAAATTCAACTTCAAATAGATTGAAGAAATTGAGGTCACATACCATTCATTTGATCAGTCCTCTTTTTCTCAAACTGTCCATTGATTTTTAAATATTTAAAACCTCAAGCACTTACTTCATAAGATCAGACTAACATAAGGACAGTCATTTCAGGCCCAGTGCCAGTCAATTTGGAAGATACCATGACATAGGTCAGAAAAAGACAGGATAGAACACTTTAGTATTCCAATAGTCATAAAGATTCATAACATTTAAAGCCACAAACATTTCTGAACAGGGAAAATTGAAGCATAAGCAACTTCTAAAAAAGGGGGGAAAACATTAAAAAGAAATAGCATGCAAAGTTTAGGGGTGATATTACGTGGAAAGAGTAATGGTATTTGCATTGATACCCATGATGCTTAAATACCAGCGGACTTAAATTTTTCAAAGTCAAAATTTCCTCAACTCATTGATAGAAATAATACTACCAGTTTCATAGGATTATGGTAAACTGTAAATATGCTAATGTTTCTATAGTATCTAGCAAGTACAAGAGAAGAGCAAACACTTAGATGATAAGTAATGGTGACAGTACCTGGAATGACGATGTTAAAGGAATGGCAGTAATCCCAGTGCTATTTTCTGTAGTCATGGTTGTGTTGTTTAGTCACGAAGTCATGTCTGCTCTTTGTGACCCCCCAAGGATCATAGTCCACCAGGTTCTTTTGCCCATGGGATTTCCCAGGCAAGAATACTGGAGTGGATTGCTACTTCCTTCTCCAGGAGACCCAACCCAGGGATCGAACTGCATCGGCAGGAGGATTCTTTACCACTGAGTCACCACAGAAGCCCAATAAATAATTAAGCTATAAATATTAGAAAATACAGAAGGAATATATATTTAGAAACATGATACCGACTCTATCATTTAGAGAAGTGATTATAAACATTTTGGTATGTTTTCAGTTCAGTTCAGTTCAGTCACTCAGTCGTGTCCAACTCTTTGTGACCCCATGAATCGCAGTGCGTCAGGCCTCCCTGTCCATCACCAACTCCTGGAGTTCACTCAGACTCACCTCCATAGAGTCCGTGATCACACCCAGCCATCTCATCCTCTGTCATTCCCTTCTCCTCCTGCCCCCAATCCCTCCCAGCATCAGAGTCCTTTCCAATGAATCAACTCTTCGCATGAGGTGGCCAAAGTACTGGAGTTTCAGCTTTAGGCTCATTCCTTCCAAAGAATACCCAGGGCTGATCTCCTTTAGAATGGACTGGTTGGATCTCCTTGCAGTCCAAGGGACTCTCAAGAGTCTTCTCCAACACCACAGTTCAAAAGCATCAATTCTTCAGCGCTCAGCTTTCTTCAGAGTCCAACTCTCACATCCATACATGACCACTGGAAAAACCATAGCCTTGACTAAATGGACCTTTGTTGGCAAAGTGATATCTCTGCTTTTGAATATGCTATCTAGGTTAGTCATAACTTTCCTCCCAAGGAGTAAGCGTCTTTTAATTTCATGGCTACAGTCACCATCTGCAGTGACTTGGGAGCCCCAAAAAATAAAGTCTGACACTGTTTCCACTGTTTCCCCATCTATTTCCCATGAAGTGATGGGACCAGATGCCATGATCTTCGTTTTCTGAATGTTGAGCTTTAAGCCAACTTTTTCACTCTCCTCTTTCACTTTCATCAAGAGGCTTTTTAGTTCCTCTTCACTTTCTGCCATAAGGGTGGTGTCATCTGCATATCTGAGGTTATTGATATTTCTCCTGGCAATCTTGATTCCAGCTTGTGCTTCTTCCAGACTAGCGTTTCTCGTAATGTACTGTGCCTAGAAGTTAAATAAGCAGGGTGACAATATACAGCCTTGACGTACTCTTTTTCCTATCTGGAACCAGTCTGTTGTTTCATGTCCAGTTCTAACTGTTGCTTCCTGACCTGCACACAGGTTTCTCAAGAGGCAGGTCAGGTGGTCTGGTATTCCCATCTCTTTCAGAATTTTCCACAGTTTATTGTGATCCACACAGTCAAAGGCTTTGTCATAGTCGATAAAGCAGAAATAGATGTTTTTCTGGAACTCTCTTGCTTTTTCCATGATCCAGCGGATGTTGACAATTTGATCTCTGATTCCTCTGCCTTTTCTAAAACCAGCTTAAGCATCTGGAAGTTCACGGCTCAAGTATTGCTGAAGCCATATGTTTTATTATCCTCCATTTAATTATACATATATGTGTGTATATATACACAAAATTGAGGCTTTTACATATGCAGTATTCTGTCCTGACTTTCTATCTCATATTATATCATAAAAATTTTATAAAAAATATTTAACTGCCATATAATAATTCTGTTTTATAAGCACCATAGCTTATTTCACCATTCTCTTACTGTTAGATATTCAAGACAGCTATTTCTAAATTTTCACAACTTCAAAAATGTCTAAAAACTCCTTTCACATAGTACTGTGGTTGTTTATTTATGACAAATCACAGTATATTGAAGCTTTTGATATACACAATCAAATTAACCTTTATTAAATTTGTGGTAATTAACATTCCTTTAAAAAGAATCTGAGAATTTAGATTTCAGTATATCTTTGGTGGTCCAAACCTCTTCATTTGTTTAAAATATTTCCAAATAATACAGATGAAAAATGCTATCTCATTATTGTTTTAAAGAAAATATTTTTATTAAGAATGAAATTGATCAGTTGTGCACATGTTTTGAGACCAATTCTTAAATCCATGCTTTGCCCAACACTTTTAACTCTTGGGCAAAGCATCTGTCCTGGAAGAATGAATTCTGCCTCTACAGTAAGCAAGAAATCACTTTAATTTTATTCATTAGAACTGGTCTCTTACTAAACAACTCTTCATCATTCTTTTTCTAATTTTGACCTGACCCAGTGCTGTCTTGCAATTGATCCAGTCAACACTTAATTAAGGAGGTGTGTATTGATGGTAAACAGCCACACTATAATTTATAATGACTTTATTTCAAGAATTGTTTACCTATGGGAAAGTGAGGTTCCTTCTCTGTGAATTCAAACAGTGTCTATCAGAATCTCCCAATCAACCTAAATGGATTTGCCACAAGCATTTTACATCTCAGATTTCCTCAAGGCAACAGACCAAAAGCACAATTTATGTGTAGGCATAATAAACTGTTACTTGTTTCAGTGTGATTTGCAGGCCACTGTTAAATCTTTCCTAACCAAAATAATTTATTTAACTTACCTTCTACAGTGTCTTAAATTTTACCATTATAGAGACCCTTTGGCTAATGAATTTCAACACTTTCAAGTATAAATTTATGGTGCCAAGAACAAGCGTTAAAACATGAGGTTATTTTTAACTCACCGCCAGCCCAAGCCTTTTGTGATCCATCTCTGCAGAAACTGTGTGACTGAAGAAATTGTAGTTTGTAAGAAAGGATACCTCAGAATACAAAGCATTATTCTAGAGAAAGTAAGTTTCAGTGAGATTCCAAAGTTAAGGATTAAAAGTTGGAACTATACTCTGATACTAACACTCTACTAGGAAATAAATTTGTAGTGCCTGCTAAAAAGCTATAATAAAACATATGCCTGGACTAGACCTAAATATAGTAGGAAATACTATGGAAAAGGAAATGGTAAGCCACTCCAGTACTCTTGCCTAGAAAATTCCATGGATGGAGGAGCCTGGTGGGTCCATGGGGTCACAAATTGTCGGACACAACTGAGAAACTTCACTTTCACTTTCACTATAGTCATAAATGAAACTTCCTACATGGGTGGAGAATAGGAAGTAACATTACGGGTGTTCTATATTTTGCTACAATAGGGCACTGGTTCTCAAACTCCAGCGTGCACTAGAAATTCCTGGAGGGTTTGTTAAAACATATTTCTTAACCCAGAAGGTCTGAATAGGGCTTGAATATTTTTATTTCCAACAAGTTTCCAGGTAGTGCTGATGCTGCTAGGCAGGGGCCACACTTTTAGAACCATTGGTCTAGAGTGTTAGGTGCCATTCCCTTATCCTTGGATTGAAGAAACCTTGCAAACAAACATGGAATTTCAGAAGTCTATTATCTTTCATTCTTTAATCTTTGGAAGATTACATGCATTCTTAGACCTCTACTGTATAAGGCCTCATATATTACTGTTATAGCACAAGAAGTTCTTAGAGAAACTCTCCGGAACTCCTCAGACTAGAGTTATCAGATTTATCAAAATAAAAATCATATATATAGACATATATATGCATACATAAACATATGTGTGTACATATACACATACTCACTTATGCATATATATACTTATATATCCAAGACACAATTAAATTTGAATTTCATATAAGTAATAATATTTTTAATATTATGCCCCATGCAATGTTTACCTGAAATTAAAATTTAACTATATATTCTGTGTATTTTCTGGCAAACCTACTCCTGAAAAGCCAATGTGGGAAAGCTTCTAGAAAAGTAAAATGCAGTAATTCCATCTCCTATACCAGAGACATAGAGAAAATTTAAAAGATGACTGCAGAAACACCATAGTACTGATTATGAGTACTTTGTGTTTTGTCTTAAGTATTTCTTTATTTCTTTATTTATTTTTGGCTGTGCTGGGTCTTCATTGTTGCATGTAGGCTTTCTCTAGTTGCACTATTAGAGAAACTGCATGCATTATTTTCTCTGGTAGTGAGCAAGGCCTACTCTAGCTACGGTGCACAGGCTTCTCACTGCAGTGGAGCACAGGGTCTTGGGCATGCGTGCTCAGTAGGTGTGTGCACAGCTTTAGTTGCTTCATGGCATGTGGAATCTTCCTAGACCATGGATAGAACCCATGTCCCCACATTGGCAGGTGAATTCTTAACCACTGGACTACCAGGGAAGTCTCTGATTATGAATACTTTAAGTTAGCGATCCATCTCTCAAAGGGATGGTGCTTGGTACTTAGCAAGCTGCAGAAGTAACATGGCAAAAGGAATAGAGGCCTAGAATTGAGTAGGAAAAAAAAAAAAAAAACAGAAAATGAGTTGGATGAGACTAAATCTGTGCCACACTCCCCATTCTATCATTTGACCTTGTTCTCTCATAGTCTTAAGCACTCCAAACAGCACAAGGAGGGAAAGCTGAAATCAGTGTGAGGCTATGTCAGTCCATACCCAATAAGGAATATTCCAGGGACTTTTAAAAACTGAACTTAATGAAAAGATTTTGTTAAAAGTATATAGAAGATCTGGAGGAGTAAAAGAAGAAAACAAGTATATCCCAAAATTCATAATAGAAAGTGGCTGCTAAACGCTGAAGAAACAAGGGTCTACTCCCACCCTGAGCCCATGATCTCTGTTCCTTGAAACTGCTGTGTATTAAATCTAGGAAAATGGCATAGATAATCTTATCTGCAAAACAGAGATAGAGACATAGAGGTGCAGAACAAACATATGAACACGGGGTGGCGGGAGGGGAGGATGAGTTTTTGACATATATATACTATTGATGCTATGTATAAAACAGATAACTAATAAGAACCTACTATATAGCTCAGGGAACTCTATTCAGTACTCTGTCGTGACCCAAATAGGAAGGAAATCCAAAAAAGAGGGGGTGTATGTATATGTATGGCTGATTCACTTTCCTGTACAGTAGAAACTAACAAATTTTGTAAAGCAACTGTACACCAACAAAATTTTTAAAAATAAAATAAAATAGAAGCTGCTGTGATCGGATGTGAGTTACCTTATCTGAAATCAATACACACAGCCCACCAGTAACCATTGCTAATGTCTCCACTTTTTCTGACAATGCAGAAACTATAAGAAAGAAAATGTCTTTCCCTTTCTCTTGACTTCCATTCTCACTCCAAGGTTTCCCATTGGCTGAACGTGACAGGAGGTCAGCTGGCAAGAGAATCTGGAGAGAAATGGTTTATTCTTCTAGCCCTCTCAGGCAAGGGAAGAGACTAAACGGGATAATATGTAGCTGAGAGAATGGTGTCTAGGCACCATTTGGCATGGCCCACTCCTAGCAGCACGTTTTCATGCCCACCAATCTTCCCTCATTTCAACTTCCATACAACTTCCTTCAAAATATCAGGTTTCCACACAAAAAGCAGTTAACACTTATAAACATGAATATACACTCATTCCTTTCATTTCCCCACTAAGCCAAACAATAAGTACGTATCAGTAGATTAACCATTTCTCTCTGCAAAGGTGTGCAATGTGCCCACCATGGTAGATGCAAAATAAGCCCACTCTTATCTATGTACTATTTAAGAAACTTCAAATGTGAGGTATTAGGCAACTTTCTCTTCTGCTCTGTACCAAAGAAAGAAGAGCTACCAGAATCCAAGGTCTGTATTTTAGCAGGGAGAAGGAAAAAACTTACCAACTCTCTTAAGGAAACTAGACAAGGTTACCAGGCTACAAAGCCTGAAAGATATTATACTGACATTTTGTGAGGTCAGACACCATGGAAGCAATATATCAAGGAGTCCTAAGTAAGGGTTTGACTTTTGGTGCCCTCTCTAAAGTCTTGAACACACTTTAATTATCTTTGAGTTATGAATAATATTGAAGCCAATTAGAATAAGGTTATAGTTTCAAGGGTGGACCCATAAAAAGGAGCCTCTTATTCTTACAGCAAACACCAAGAGAGTCTTTAGACATAAGATTTCCTGGTCCAGGACCTATATATAATCAAGAGCCCTGCTTCTCCTTGTCCTTAGCTAATAGAAATTGAAATTATAATGTGGGTATTATTATCCCTCCATGAAAAAAATTAATGGATGTCCTCATTGTCCTTCATCCTAGAAATGTATCTGGACCAAAATAAAAGACAAAGGAATTCTCCGATAAAATTGGTAAGATGGAATCAATGTCCCAAAGGGTCCCATCTTCAAGTTATTATTTTTTTTGTTGTTTTTTGCCGTTCTTCTTTTCTGCAACTCCCATTCCCCCTTTATGCTCCCACTCATTCACTGCAAGACCACTTTACTCCTGCCATTAGTAAGAAGTTGTTGAGGATACATCCGTAACTATGACTTTGGTCCCATTTTCTACCATGCCTTGTCAAATACTTTCATGCTCTGGTCCTATGCTCCTCATCCCCAACCCTAATGGAGACAGATGGGTCCTTGTGGAATTCTCTTGGAAAATGACTTTTAATATGCCACCAAATCCCTCTTTCACTATTCTTTCTCTGTTCCTTAAGATGCAAAATATTCAGACTGAGTGTCTAATCTTACCCCTTTCATCTACAGAAAGCCTTACTTTGTTGACCAGTAACCCAGGTGGTGATCTTCTGATTTATTCCCTGAAGCATCCATGTTTTGATATTTTTTAATGAAATCTGAAGATACACCCTTCACACCTAAACTACCAGCTGCATCCCCACAGCAGGCATCTCCTTAATGTGACAGGCAAGCACATTATGCTAAGTAGATAATCACAACAATTAACTGAAAAGGTTATAATTTCATCCTGTTGGGTACAGTTGGCCTGTCAAAAATAATTAGGTTAAAATAGATCTCAAGGCTCCCTCTGCAAAACTGAGAGAAAAAAAAAGGAAAGGAAAGAAAAGGAAGACAGTTAAGAACTTTTAACTTGGCCAAATTAAATGTTCTGTAATTTCACTGCTGGCTGATACTAGAGAGATATTTAATAGAAGAGTCCAACTCAGTTGGAAGTGTTTTATTTCTGTTTCAGTGATTCACAGCATAAATATTGGGGGGGAAAGCTATATGGCAGAGTTTCAAGGCAGAGGGCTGGACAAAAAAATAATCACTCAACATTCACAAGCAAATGAGAAAAGAATATAAAAATAGTTTTCTGAACAGTTCTGAATTCTACCTTCAATTTTGCTTGCCCTTATAGTTGCCATTTTAATTGATTAAGAGCCAGCTGTTTATATCCCGGCCTCTTGCCTCCTCTGACAGTCTAATTATCTGTGGGATTTGGAGCTCTTTAATTTGTCTCTTTAGTCTCTACTTTCAATACTAATAAAATTAAAAGCTCAAACTGAAATGCAAAAGTATTACCTAGATTCATCATTCTTTAATTCTACTAAAATTCTCTACACCAAAGATGAATGAACAAACTTTAGTGACAGAAATTTGATGCAATCACAGCAGGATCACTGCCACAAGAAGAGAGGCTTTCTATTGATGCCATTTCTTTTCATTTCCTTCAATTCCCACTTTATTTTTTGCTATTACAGGTAGAATATAGATCATCATTATCTTCAAACACTTGCCCTCAGAAAACTTTCAGTATAGTTAATGAAGCAAAATTGAAACACATGATACATTTAGGGAAACAAAATAGAATGGACAAAATATGTGAAAGTAAATACTACTGTATCAAATTCTGAATAGTCTAGGAAATGGAAGATCACTGTGACATCATTGACCACCTGGAAATTTCATTAAATGTTTTTTATATCCTAAAGCAAACCATGTACATTGTATTTAAATAATTTGGACACTTACATAGTGAAAGATCACAGAATTTCAAGAAGAAAAGTATAGACACAAATTTATAAATGATGTTTCTTTTCACAGATGCTATTTTTACATGTTTTCTTCTTTTATGTTTGTATTTTTTTTAATACTGATAAAAAGTCCATCCCGATTTTTCTTCCAGAATGAATCTGAGGATGTGCTCTCTATCTTTTGAATTTACTTCTCTTCAAAAATATCTCCACCAAAATTTTTATTATCTTTTGCCACGTCATGATGACCAAAACATGATAAATTTCCTATTTTCAACTTCTAAATCTGTGTTTTTGAGCTTCCTTTATTTCAACTGTTTTTCATGCTTGCTATCAAAGAAATCTATTATAAGTCTGAGACCAAGTCACTCTGCATAATATGTTCTTTATTCATGGGCCCTGTCTGCCAGTAAACTAGGACCTCCATAAACACAAGAATTCTGCCATATTCATCTTTAAACCCAAGTACCTATCCAGTGTTTGCCAGATAGTAAATATTAACAGCAGACACTATTGGTTTCCTACATAAGAACTATTCTTCCCCTTTTAGCACTTTTAACAGAACTTAGACTTGATTTAAGCACCCACTCTTTTCTACATTACCATAGGCTTTGAGAAGTGAACCATCACCCCAGTCCCAGTGAGTAAATCACATTCAAAAAGGAACAATGGTCTTATTCCTTTTTCTGATAATTGAGGTCAGATGATAATTGGAAAGGACCTTTTATCTCACATGATAATAATTTTCAGGGTATGCTATTTCTAAGGCCAGTTAACTGAGCAATGCAGTGAGGTCATCAAAGACTCAGGTTCTTTCTGTTTTCCTCTACTGTCCTCAGCAGGTTGACTTTATCCTCAAATTAGATTTGTCTCTTTGTGAGATGTCAGCTCCCAGTTCCTGATCTCCCCTACAAACAGGAAAATGAAGGAAAGAAATTTTAACTAAAGTGTTGTTAGGAAAAGTCTTTTGGCATATTGTTAAAAGATTTTTCTTGCCAATCAATATAGACACAGAAAGCAAAGGTCATTCTCCTCGATTATGTATTTGTGTTCTTCATCTGGACTTTGGAACAATGGCTGCCACCATGCAACCCCAAGCAGATCTAACTTGAAGACAAAGCCCACATGTTGAGAAAAACAGAGTAGAAAGATCTTATAATCCCTGCTGATTTAATCAAGCTTGGCAACTGCCAACCACAGGACCTAGCTGTGTAAGATAAATATTCTTTTTATTTCATTGTCTAATATTTTTATCTTAGTTACTGTCAAAATCACCAGAAGAAAGATAATATTTTATTAATGAATGAATAATTTCAGTACTGTAAAAGTCATTGGCATGTATAAAGAAATCCAGATATTTGATCTAAACCAGTTTCTCAACTGTAGCACTATTAGCATTTGGAGCCAGAAAATCCTTTGTCTTGGGGTGATGGAATGCATTGTATGATGTTTACCAGCATCATTGGCCTCTATCTATAGAAGCCAGTAGCTACCCACCACTTGAGTGTGATAATCAAAATGTTTCCAGAAATTGCCAATAAGTCCTCAAGGGGGAATATTTGACCTCAGTAGAGAACCAACCACTGGGGCTTCCCAGGTGGCACTAGTGGTAAAGGACCTGCCTGCCAATGCAGGAGACATAAGAGAGGCAGGTTTGATCTCTGGGTTGGGAAGATCCCCTGAAGGAGGGTATGACAACCCACTCCAATATTTTTGCCTTGGGAATCCCATGAACAGTGGAGCCTGGCAGGCTATAGTCTATAGTGTCGCCAAGAGTTGGACACAACTGAAGTGACATGCAAGCAAGCAGAGAACCATTGGTCTAAACCTGTTATTTTATATATATATATACACTTAGATTCATAGGATGAAGTTTCTTTCTTCAAGAAACTCTTTCAAGATTACACGACTATAAAGTAACAGAAGGAATAGAAATCCACATGTACTAATTTTCAATGGATAGTCATCGTGTGGCTACTCTTCTTTCATTTGTGGGTCACTATGTTNTGAATTTAGCAATAGTGTGTGAATGAAATAATAGAGTTTTATTAGTATTAGCTTTATTCTTAGTGACCAAAATAAGAGTTTCAAACAAGATGTTTTTTCATCATATAGACTCAGGTCTGTTAGGAAGAATCTGTTACAAGTGTTGTGGTTTCTTCTATCTTCTTGTCTTACTAACCTAAAAATACAGCTTCTGGTTCAAATACCAGAAGTTCAAGATAGTTGCTCTCACACTGACCATAATATCTTCATTTGAGTCAGTAGGAAATCAACCCTGGATATTCACTGGAAGGACTGAAGCTGAAGCTGAAGCTCCAATACTTCGGCCACCTGATGCTAACTCATTGGAAAAGACCTTGATGCTGATAAAGATTGAAGGCAGGAGGAGAAAGGGAAGACAGAGGATGAGATGGTTGGATGGCATCACCAACTTGATGGACATGAATTTGAGCAAGCTCTGGGAGTTGGTGATGGACTGGGAAGCATGGTGTGCTACAGCCCTGCCTAAAACCCAGTAGATTCTCAATAAATGAGTTCTCTTTTGCTTCCAATCCTCATTTTAAATTGATTAAGAACTATAGCTAGCTGTTCTGTTAATAATAGGAAGAATTCAATTATTCAAAACTGGTAGCAAATCCTAAATTCAACTAAACTAAGTTACAGTTGAATGCAATGTTTCTGGTATTTTTATTAAGAGAACTAGGGGTTTTATCTTTTTGTCCTATTTCTGACAGCACTTCCATGTGAAATGTCATTGTTATTAATTTGTTTAATTCTAGAGTTGTATCCTGCTGCTTTCTGACACTAATCCATCATATCCGCTGTGCTTACAGCCTTTACTTCTAAGCTGGTTCCCCCTCAAAGCTGTAGGAACACAATACATTATTATTTTTTTAACCTCATGCTCATTTCATAGCAGATGGGGTAGGAAATATGTTTCATGGCAGATGGTTATTAAAGAAGCTTGCTGGTCAATCACAATCCATGTGGACTTCTTGCTTACAAGTCTGACCATGCACTGGAAGGTTACATTTAGGGAATTCTCAAAATAATTTACATCATTTTCAACAACTAAAACTTGAGGCTGAATTACTTTTTAGATTCATATTTCTAATGAATAATGTCATTTAAGTTCTTGGTGCTTAGGAAACTATATTATCAAGAAAAAATACTTCATTATTCTATTTATTCAGAAAGTTTTCACTTAGTATCAGATGTTGTTCTAAATGCTCAGGAATATTGCATCTTATTGGGCAAAGTGAAAGGTAAGGCTCTCAGATATTCATCATCTCCTACAGAAGGTGCTTTCAGACACCTAGTCTGAGGTCAGCATCCTTCCTCTGCACTCCCACAGCAATCTTCCCAAAACACTCTCATGAAACTCTCCAGGCAGAATCACAGTGCTCTTTCTTGCTTGTCCTCTTCTTAGTTTGCAAGCTCCTTAAACAGAGGAAGCACCCTAGTTACCTCTCAATACTTGTACTTAGCAAGTTGGTTGGATGAATAAAGAAAAAAACCACAAACAAAATTTACAACTCATATCTTTTAAAGTCTTTCTTGAATTTGTTATACTATTGCTTCTGATTTTTACATTTTTGTTTTTTGGCCTTGAGTCATGTGGGATCTTAGCACCCCAAACGGATTGAACCCATATCTCCTGCATTGGAAAGCAAAGTCAACCACTGGACCACCAGGGAAGTCTTGGCAGCTCATATTTTATTTAATTCAACAAAAATGCAAACTATAGGAATATACACTCAAAATTATTCAAAGAAACAAGGACTGATGTAGATTAGAAAAGCCAGGAAAGGCTTCAAGAAAAAAAGTAATGAAAATCTTTATCCAAATAAAGGCATTGGCTCTGTCTCACAAGGAATCATTCTCACTACTCAAATAAGCTTCAACCCTGTAACTTGTATTGCCAAAGGAAGAAACAGCTCTGAGATAGTCAACTCCATTTTCAGCTAGTGAAATTCTACCACATTTGGAACTCTTGAGAGCTACTTCTTGAAAAGTTGCCATTTTCTAAAGAAATGGACATGTAAGAGATATTTGCTTGAGCGGCTAATGCTTTCTCTTTACTCTTTTGGCTACATTGTCCTAGGATGGCTGGATTCACACTGGCTGACAGGCTGGCAGCTCTGCAGCTGCAAATGTCACCAAAAGATAAATCTGGTCAGGCGAGACTTCACAGTGCCCTGGTAGGAGATGAATGAAGAATGATGGAATGATAAACTACTTTGTTTTATAACAAAAAATTTAAACCAAGTGAACTATTATACAATTTAGCACATTTTGCAGACATTAAATTTTGATATTGTAAATAGCTAAAATGACTTCAAAAACTTGGTGATTTTTCTCTAGAATTCCATATTATGTTCTACTCAACATTTATTTCTAATATAATGTTATGAAAAACACCCAGAATTTGGGAAACAGTATTGTGCACTGTGATCGCGCTAATAGATTGTAGAGTGCTTTATAGGCAGGTGGCAGAGCACTAGAGCAACCAGTAAAAATGTGTGCCTCTTTTCCTTCTCTCCATCATATCCTTCATTACTTTATTTGCAATTGACTGTAAGATGTACTTTGTACTTTTACCCATCTAACTTTAAGTGACACTTTGGAAGAAAATTATTTTGCATTTTTCTATAAAATGATATGACCAAAGCACAAACTTATGTTTCATTTATTTCCTTTCCCTCTTTCTTTCCTACAAGTCACTTTTTATTCTGTGGGCATTTTTGACACTTACCCTGTGTACAACACCATGATGAGTAATGCAAAAGGCAAAGTAAACATATACATTCCTTTTAGGTCAATCTCATTTGAAATGTTAACTGAAGTATTTCCTGTTGCTCCAAAATTGGTGACTAAGACCCAACAGTGAAGGCAAAGGCATGAAATGTTCATTATTCCAAAGAGAAACCCAAACAACCAGTGGGAGATGCCATGTTTTAAATATTTGGAAAAGCCGTTAAACAAATTGTGCTGCTCCATCTCAGTTACTGCCCATCTTCTATCCCATTTTGTATTTGAAGATTGGGAGAGCTAGAGAGAGGATAGGAGCATTATTGCTATGGGATATTGCCTATTTGTGACTGCTCTTTCTTGCCCTCCCACATAGGACAGGAAAAGTGCTTCCTTTGCAGGAAAGTGGAGGAAGAAACCTCTTAAGAAAGGAAGACTGAGCAAATCTCTAAGATTTGAGGTGCTAAAGAGATGACCGTTAAATGCAATGTAGGGTTTTAGGTTGAATCCTAGAACTGAAAAAGACACTGATGGAAAAGTGGTAAGGTTTGAATACAGAATGTATGATTAAAAGTAATGTACAAGCTTCCTACTTTGACCATGTCATTATTCTTATAAAAAATATTAAGATTAGGGAGACTGGGATAGCATGTATACAAAAGTTCTCTGTGTTAATGTGCATCTTCTCTAAAGTTTAAAATTAAGTCTAATATCAATTGAAAATGAAAATAAATCGTTTCACTTCAGTTCAGTCACTCAGTCATGTCCGACTCTTTGTGACCCTATGGACTGCAGCATGTCAGGCCTCCCTGTCCATCACCAACCCCCTGGGACTTTACTCAAACTCATGTCCATTGAGTCAGTGATGCCATCCAACAATCTCATCCTCTGCCATGCCCTTCTCCTCCCACCTTCAATCTTTCCCATCATGAGGGTCTTTTCAAAATGAGTCAGTTCTTCACATCGGGTGGCCAAAGTATTGGAGTTTCAGCTTCAACATCACTCCTTCCAAAGAATACTCAGGACTGATCTCCTTTAGGATTGCCTGGTTGGATCTCCTTGCAGTCCATGGGACTCTCAAGAGTCTTCTCCAACACCACAGTTCAAAAGCATCAATTCTTCAGCACTCAGCTTTCTTTATAGTCCAACTCTCACATCCATACATAACTACTGGAAAAACCATAGACTTGATGAGATGGGCCTTTGTTGACAAAGTAACGTCTCTGCTTTTGAATACACTGTCTAGGTTGGCCCTAACTTTCCTTCCAAAAAGAAAGCGTCTTTTAATTTAATGGCTGCAGTCACCATCTGCAGTGATTTTGGAGCCCAAAAACATAACGTCAGCCACTGTTTTCCCTTCTATTCGCAATGAAGTGATGGCACTGGATGCCATGATCTTAGTTTTCTGAATGTTGAGCTTTAAGCCAACTTTTTCACTCTCCTCTTTCACTTTCATCAAGAGGCTCTTTAGTTCTTCTTCACTTTCTTCCATAAGGGTGGTGTCATCTGCATATCTGAGGTTATTGATATTTCTCCTGGAAATCTTGATTCCAGCTTGTGCTTCCTCCAGCCCAGCGTTTCTCATGTTGCACTCTGCATATGTTAAATAATCAGGGTGACAATATACAGCCTTGACATAATCCTCTCCCAATTTGGAACCAGTCTGTTGTTCCATGTCCAGTTCTAACTGTTGCTTCCTGACCTGCATATAGGTTTCTCAAGAGGCAGGTCAGGTGGTCTGGTATTCCCATCTCTTGAAGAATTTTCCACATTTTATTGTGATCCAAACAGTCANCCTGACCTGCATATAGGTTTCTCAAGAGGAAGGTCAGGTGGTCTGGTATTCCCATCTCTTGAAGAATTTTCCACATTTTATTGTGATCCGAACAGTCATAAGGCTGTGGCATAGTCAATAAAGAAGAAATAGATGTTTTTCTGGAACTTTCTTCTTTTTCAATGATCCAGCAGTGGTTTGCAATTTGATCTCCAGTTCCTCTGCCTTTGTAAAACTAGCTTGAACATCTAAAAGTTCATGGTTCATGTATTGCTGAAGCTAGGCTTGGAGAATTTTGAGCATTACTTTACTAGCGTGTGAGACGAGTGCCAATTGTGTGGTAGTTTGGGCATTCTTTGACATTGCCTTTCTTTGGGATTGGAATGAAAACTGACCTTTTCCAGTCCTGTGGCCACTGCTGAGTTTTCTATATTTGCTGGCATATTGAGTGCAACACTTTCTTGGCGTCATCTTTTAGGATTTGAAATAGCTCAACTGGAATTCCATCACCTCCACTAGCTTTGTCTATAGTGATGCTTCCTAAGGCCCACTTGACTTCACATTCCAGGATGTCTGGCTCTAGGTGAGTGATCACACCGTTATGATTATCTGGGTTGTGAAGATCTTTCTTGTACAGTTCTTCTGTGTATTCTTGCCACCTCTTAATATCTTCTGCTTCTGTTAGGTACATACCATTTCTGTCTTTAATTGAGCCTATCTTTGCAAGAAATGATCCCTTAGTATCTCTAATTTTCTTGAAGAGATCTCTAGTCTTTCCCATTTGATTGTTTTCCTCTATTTCTTTGTGTTGATTGCTGAAGAAGGCTTTATTATCTCTCCTTGCTATTCTTTGAAACTCTGCATTCAAATGGGTATATCTTTCCTTTTCTCCTTTGCTTTTTGCCTCTCTTCTTATCACAGCTATTTGTAAGGCCTCCCCAGACAGCCATTTTGCTTTTTTGCATTTCTCTTCCATGGGGATGGTCTTGATCCCTGTCTCCTGTACAATGTCACAAACCTCCGTCCATAGTTCATCAGGTACTCTATCTATCAGATCTAGGCCCTTAAATCTATTTATTACTTCCACTGTATAATCATATTGGATTTGATTTAAGTCATACCTGAATGGTCTAGTGGTTTTCCCTACTTTCTTCTATTTAAGTCTGAATTTGGCAATAAGGAGTTCATGATCTAAGCCATAATCAGCTCCCAGTGTTGTTTTTGCTGGCTGTATAGAGTTTCTCCATCTTTGGCTGCAAAGAATATAATCAATCTGATTTTGGCATTGGCCATCTGGTGATGTCCATGTGTAGAGTCTTCTCTTGTGTTGTTGGAAGAGGGTGTTTGCTATGACCAGTGCATTCTCTTGGCAAAACTCTATGAGCCTTTGCACTGCTTCATTCTGTACCCCAAGGCCAAATTTACCTGTTACTCCGGGTGTTTCTTGAATTCTTACTTTTGCATTCCAGTCCCCAAAATTAAAATGATATCTTTTTGTATGTTAGTTTTAAAAGGTCTTGTAGGTCTTCATAGAACCATTCAATTTCAGCTTCTTCAGCACTACTGGTTGGAGCATAGACTTGGATTACTGTGATATTGAATGGTTTGTCTTAGAAATGAAGAGAGATCATTCTGTCATTTTTGAGATTGCATCCAAGTATTGCATTTCAGATTCTTTTGTTAACTTTTATGGCTAATCCGTTGCTTCTAAGGGGAAATAGATGGAAAAACAGTGGAAACAGTGTCAGACTTTATTTGGAGGGGCTCCAGAATCACTGCAGATGGTGACTGCAGCCATGAAATTAAAAGACGCTTACTCCTTGGAAGGAAAGTTATGACCAACCTAGATAGCATATTAAAAAGCAGAGACATTACTTGGCCAACAAAGGTCTGTCTAGTCAAGGCTATGGTTTTTCCTATGGTCATGTATGGATGTGAGAGTTGGACTGTGAAGAGAGCTGAGTGCCAAAGAATTGATGCTTTGGAACTGTGGTGTTGGAGAAGACTCTTGAGGGTCCCTTGGACTGCAAGCAGATCCAACCAGTCCATTTTAAAGGAGATCAGTCCTGAGTGTTCATTGGAAGGACTGATGCTAAAGCTGAAACTCCAATACTTTGGCCACCTCATACGAAGAGCTGACGCATTGGAAAAGACCCTGATGCTGGGAGGGATTGGGGGCAGGAGGAGAAGGGGATGACAAAGGATGAGATGGCTGGATGGCATTACCAACTTGATGGACATGCGTTTGGGTGAACTCCAGGAGTTGGTGATGGACAGGGAGGCCTGGCATGCTGCAGTTCATGGTGTCGTAAAGAGTCGGACATGACTGAGCAACTGAACTGAACTGAACTAACTGAACTGAAGCTGTTCTTGCCCACAGTAGTAGATATGATGATCATCTGAGTTAATTCACCCATTCCAGTCCATTTTAGTTCACTGATTCCTAAAACGTTGACGTTCACTCTTGCCATTTCCTGTTTGACCACTTCCAATTTTCCTTGATTCATGGACCTAACATTCCAGGTTCCTATGCAGTATAGCTCTTTACAGCATTAGACCTTTCTTTCATCACCAGTCACATCTACAACTGGGTGTTGATTTTGCTTTGCCTCCGTCTTTTCATTCTTTCTGGAGTTATTTCTCCACTGATCTCCAGTAGCATATTGGGCTCCTACCAACCTGGGGAGTTCATCTTTCAGTGTCCTATCTTTTTGCCTTTTCATACTATTCATGGGGTTCTCAAGGCAAGAATAATGAAGTGGTTTGTCATTCCCTTCTCCAGTGGACCACATTTTGTCAGAACTCTCCACCATTACCCGTCTGTTTTGGGTGGCCCTACACAGCATAGCTCATAGTTTCATTGAGTTAGACAAGGCTTTGGGCCATGTGGTTAGATTATGTAAAAATTATTTTAATATAATTTAAAATAGGTAATAAAATAGGATATATAATATTGAAATATATAAGTATGTACTTCTATGCAATAAATTCTTTTTCTCACACACACATATGCATGTACCATGCTAAAAACAATTTTGCTACAAATCACATCAAAAATCGATATAAAATACAACATCATTTCTCTAAGAAGAAGCTGAAAATCAGAATGATAAGCATGATGTATACTGATAGGCCAGCTTTTCTAAGAGAATTTGCTGATCTCTATCACCGAGAGCAGTAGTTCTCAAACATCAGTGTGCATCAGAGTCACCTGGAGAATGTTAATTCAGACATGGCTGGCACTCATCGTCAAGGTGTCTGACTCAACAAGTCTGAGCTAGGCCCCAGAAATGTGTATTTGTAACAAGTTCCCTGGTGACACAGATGCTGCCAATCCAGAAGAGACCCACTGAGAACCAGTGAGTTGAGAAACAAGGAACTTAGAGAGGGAGTCGCCACAAGGCTTATAACCTACAACTTGACCAACACAGTCTTGTCAAGGTTACTATGATCTCTACACTTAAAAAAAAAAATGAAACCAAAGGATCGATTCTATTCCTTACCTTACTTGAGCTATCAGTAATTGATAGATCAAAACTACCTTCTTCATCACACACACACACACACACACACACACACACACACACACAATGAAGACATCAAAGATGAAACCAACACATAACCCTTCTATATCTTTGCATACTATATTTTTTTATTTTATTTGCCTTTATGCTTGCAATGGCTCTAGGCCATTTCTTCTGCCCTTCTGCACCCAATTTGTGTTGTTGCATCATTTCTTTATTGTCGGATCAAACTACACCTTTATTCTTTTCTCCATTCTAACACTTAACATTTGTCTTACTCTAGCTTCTATACTCAATATTTTCAGTGCTCCTTAGCTGTTCTTTCTCTTTAGTTCCCCTGTTTACTTAGCATAAAAGCTTATTTAAATTTATTTCTGCCTCTCCAATCTGCATTTATCTCAACTATCATTTCCAATTTACCCATATTAAATTTAACACACTATTTTATTTATTTCAAACCAAACTGCCTATTTAAGTGTTATGCTTTTAAAGCTTTTAAAAACTAAAACTGTAACCAAATCATATTTAAGCAAGTCCTAAAATAATGTTCATAACAGTTGACCCGTAAAATACAAGTCACTTTATTTGAGGCTTTTGGGAGAATAAATGTACACTAATAAAAGATTAAATAGATAAAACTCACCCAGTAATTGTTTAAAAAATGCATACCTGTTTCTTTCTATACCAAAAATGTTGAGTTTAGTTTTATAATATTTTATTCTACACGATATTCTCTGTTGATAGTATTTTAATAAAGTTATTTGAAAAGACAGTGCTAGTTATTTGAAAAGAAAACAAGTTTCAATCTACAATTAGGAGAACTCTGGAAGGAAACCTGTATCTAGACAAATACTATATAAGTAATAAGTTAGAAACTATTCACAGAAACATGTTTTTCAGATTTTTCTACTCTTTTTACCTTTTAAACATTATATTCAAATACAAACCTAGATTTTTTTAATATAAACATATATTCGCTAAATGGCTGGGTGTGCTCCAGCACTCTGAATTCTAACAAGCCCCCTGGATAATTCTGAGACACTGGAGTAGATTACACATTCTCAACAGGGGGATGTGGTCTAGAAAGATGTAAAAATTGCTCCTTGGGAGAGACAAAAACCTTTGATATTAAAATGTGTATGCCAAACCTTTACCCTACTGAACAAAATCTTATTTCTTAGTATTTAACTTTGTGAAAAAAGAGCAAAAATTTTTCCTATGAGAGCCTAAGAAAACAAGTTACAAAATACAACAGTTAATCAATGAAGGTAAGGGAGCCATGAAAATTTTGTAGATGAAAAGGATCCTGATCTGCGCCCTTAAAAAATGAGTAGCACTGAGAAAAGCAATGCAGAAGAGGGGAGGTCCAATCAAGATCTATGCCCACTTCTCAAATGAACTGACCAGAACAACTCTAGTACAAAAACAGGGTCAGGACAAACCCAAGAGCAAAACCTTTAATTCAAAATTTATTGAACTGGATCATTATCTCAAATGTGAAGAAGTTATTGTTATCTCAGGAATGAGTAAGATAAAATCCTAGTTAAAACCTCTAGATGTCCAGAACATTCAGAATCAGATGGAATTCAGAATCAGATCCAAAAGGGTTTGTGAATCCTACTATTGGAATTAAGACATTAATAGTTTAGGATCAGGAAAATCAAAACAAATTTCGGAAATGAGGTCCAAGATATATGAAGAGAAAAGATTTAGAACTTATAAGATGAATAATAAAGGGGGAAAGAGGTTTACTTTAGGTACTAGTTGTCTGGTAAAATGAGTGTGCGTGTGTGTGTGTGTGTGTGTGAGTGATATATACACTGATTGCATAAATCAATATGCAATCTGTTATTATCAGTCTGTTCCCTTTATTAGTATAGAAATCACCTTTTGCTGATTTACTACTATATCTCCATCATCAGCACATAATAGATGTTCAGTAAATATGTGTTGAAGGGATAAATCTAGGACTTGGTAGGACTGTAACTGCTGTCCTTGAAAATCTAGCTTTGTCTTTTAAGACTATACATAAAAACTTTATGAGACAGGGAACATTTCAGAATCTAATGAAATCTGTGCCTGTGCATGTACACCTGTTTGTGCACAATTTCTAGGGCCCCCTAGTTGCCTGGTACCCTTCTATAAAAGAGTATCTGTGGCAAGCACTCGGGGACTTTGACAGTATTTGAATAATGATTTCTAGTTGAGAAACATGAAAATTGCTTTTAACAAGGTGGAAAAATCACAAGGCATTTAAACTTGGTGTTCTTCAAGACATTTCCTTGCCTTTCCATTGACACAGTGTTTCCTATACTACCCAAAATCTTACACTCAGAATTTCACACTAAGAATCCAGGAGGAAGTCAGAGTTTTTTTTTTTTTTCTGATTAGTGATCACTCTCAAACTAGATCAATTTTATAATCATGACCAAAATCTAAAATCAAGCCTATCTCTCCTCTAAAATTAATATGAAAATCTCAGACCCTTCCCTGTGAAATTTCTGTTCTGGAGTTTTTACACCGTGTGTTTTTAAATAATTTAAAACAGATGCAATAATAGAAATCTCCATCAAAGCCACAGAAAATTTTCTCTAGAAATCACAATAAGACTTCTCTAGGTATATAATATTTTCACTAATTACAACCACGTAATAGGATTTTAAGCATTTCTGACTGGATAGCATGTCAAAATGATACATATCAGGCTCAACAATCTTTTCAGATAACTCTTGCAAGAGCCACTGCAAGATGAGAATGGAAAGCACATATCACAAAGCTTTCCTTCTCCTTCACTTTCTTTTCTTGTTTAGTTACCTTTCATACCGGCTAAATCTTTTCAGAAAAAGTAACTTAAGGACTTAGAGCTGCAGAGGTGTACAGCCAACTGCACTCTGTTTAAAGAAAGAGTGAGTCTGAGTACTGCACTCCACACACCCGGGCACCAGGGCAGACAGAAGTTCATAAATCTCATGCTGGTCTAAGGACGTAAGAGTCTGGTGCATGATGGATGTGTAACAAGCTACTCCTGAAACTCTTTCTGGAGGCACGTGTCTATTTATAAGAGCAAGAGGCCCAGGGTTGTGCAATACAGCGCTTGGTCATGCATTCAACAAGCTTATTTAGCATCATCTGTATGCAAGTCACTTTGTGTAACCTGGATGATTTAGAACATAGACTTACTAAGGGCTGCTCCTGAATCGATCCTATGTGTAGACAGAGGCAATGGCTGTTAATATATCATGATTTAAAAGATACTAGATGGTCTCCTTTATCTAAAACTACCACTTCTCAAGCCTGGTATGGTTTGAATGAAAAACAGGGAACTCAGATTCTGACCAGGGAAATTTCTAACTCTGTACAAAGATGAGGACCTTAACCTTAGCAGCACCTCCTTTATAAACCAGGGGATGGATAACAGACCACCACATAGATTTCATGTGTATTCTCTTGCATTATTTTTTTGATGATTAAGTTAAACAAATGAAAATAATTTCAGTTAAGACTGAGTCATCATTCTCCTAGATTTTGAAAAGTTTAAGCATTCTAGTCTAGCCTAACTCAGTACAGGAAATATGAAATTCCACCTTAGAAGCCTGCCCTTTTAGTCAGAGTGTAGTAACTGGATTCTTTCCAGGAAGCTATGGAGCACAATCCCCTAGGCTGTCTTCAAATGGTGCACTGTCCCCAAAGCAGAATCACTGTTGAAAATTCAAATCACTAAAGATAGATGACTTTGTCACAAAGAGAAGAAGAGTGAGATTCACTACGGGATAGAAGAAGCAGGCCAAGATATTTAATATATGATTTTATGGAAATTAAAGGGAAAAAATTAACTGTAATTGAAAACTTCAGGCAGATATTTCCAGGGTTTTATTGTATAGAATGTCAATTCCCGAGGCTTAAATCTTGGCAGAATATCATCGTAAAAAGAACATGAACTCTGATAACTGGCAGATCCAATTTGAAGCTTAGTAATGTAACGTATTCTCTTATTTTCTCATTCATGCTACATCTATTTATTAGTTTACATGGATCTGTGAGAAATACAGATTTAAATAAAACAAACACAGCCCCTATCTTAAGGGAACACACTATCTAGTTGGTGGAGAAAACAACAGATGTTTTTAAATAAGGCCCAAAAACATAAATATAATGCAGAGTACATCATGCAAAATGCTGGGCTGGATGAAGCACAACCTGGAATCAAGTTTGCCGGGAGAAACATCAATAACCTCAGATATGCAGATGATACCACCCTTATGGCAGAAAGTGAAGAGGAACTAAACAGCCTCTTGATGAAGGTGAAAGAGGAGAGTGAAAAAGCTGGCTTAAAGCTCAACATTCAGAAAACTAAGATCTTGGCATCTTGTCCCATCACTTCATGGCAAATAGATGGGGAAACAATGGAAACAGTGAGAGACTTTATTTTGGGGGGCTCCAAAATCACTGCAGTTGGCGACTGCAGCCATGAAATTAAAAGACACTTACTNAGCCTCTTGATGAAGGTGAAAGAGGAGAGTGAAAAAGCTGGCTTAAAGCTCAACATTCAGAAAACTAAGATCTTGGCATCTTGTCCCATCACTTCATGGCAAATAGATGGGGAAACAATGGAAACAGTGAGAGACTTTATTTTGGGGGGCTCCAAAATCACTGCAGTTGGTGACTGCAACTATTAAATTAAAAGACACTTATTTCTTGGAAGAAAAGCTATGATCAACCTAGACAGCGTATTCAAAGGCAGAGACATTATTTTGCCAACAAAGGTCCATCTAATGAAAGCTATGGTTTTTCTAGTAGTCATGTATGGATATGAGAGTTGGACTATAAAGAAAGCTGAGTGCTGAAGAATTGATGCTTTTGAAATGAGGTGTTGGAGAAGACTCTTGAGAGTCCCTTGGACTGCAAGGAGATCCAACCAGGCAATCCTAAATATTCATCGGAAGGACTGATGCTGAAGTTGAAACTCCAATACTTTGGCCACCTGATGCGAAGAATTGACTCACTAGAAAGGACCCTGATGCTGGGAAAGATGGAAAGCAGAAGGAGAAGGGAACAACAGAGGATGAGATGGTTGGATGGCATCACTGACTCGATGGACATGAGTTTGAGTATGCTCCAGGAGTTGGTGACGGATGGGGAAGCCTGACGTGCTGTAGTCCATGGAGCGGGAAAAAGTTGGACATGACTGAGTGACTGAACTGAACTGAACATAAATGTAAACATTTGTGACACAAAATAAAGAAAATACATTATGCCTTATGCATGTTAAGGGGGGATCATCTGATTTAGAGATTTAAAGAATCTCTGAGACTGGAAGGTTAACGAATTAATTAAGCAAGTCTTGGTGTGTGGAAAAGAACTCCAGACAGAGAGAACTATCTTTGCAAAATACTCTGAATATTTTTCATCTGATTAGTAAATATTGCAAAAGTTTGATGACATCCTTCAACGAAGTCGTAGAGAAGAATTTCTCTTCTATATTGCTCATGTAAATTGATAAAACACCTTTAAAGATAAATTTGGGAAAATCAATGTAAATTATTAACTTCTTTTTCAACATACTTTTTGATTCATTAACTCAGTGTCTATGACTGTGGTCNCATACTTTTTGATTCATTAACTCAGTATCTATGACTGTGGTCTATTCATGTGTACACATGGAAATATGACAAATGTACTCATAATAACATTTTGGGTTGATACTTCAAAAATATGGAAACTGGAGACTTCCTTGTGGTTCAGTGGTTAAGAATCTGCTGGCCAATGCAGGAGACACAGATTTGATCCCTGGCCCAGGGGGATTCCACATGCCATGGCGCAACTAAGCCTGTGTGCTGCAATTAATGAAGCCTGGGCACCTAGAGCCTGTGCTTCATAACAAGAGAAACCACTACAATGAGAAACCCATGCACTGGAACGAAGGCCCAGTAGAGCCATAAATAAATAAATAAAATATTGGAAATCACCCAATATTTACCAATTGGGGCCCTATCAATAAAAAAAGTATGTGCACTGTAGTCCTTGGGGTCTCAAAGAGTTGGACACAACTTAGCAACTAAACAACAATACTTTTATTATGTGTATAAATATGCATATAATACATTTATTCAAAGGAATAAATTTTTGTGATTAAACAAAAATCACATTATTATAAAAAAGAATGATATAGTGTTAAGGCATCGATCATTTCTTGCCTGGGTCCTGCCCAGAGTCTCTTCACTGGGCTGGTGAACATACTCTTTAATTACGATGAGTGCCACCTGCTAACCAATGACAAATGCAACCTTCCTGGAGAAACTCCTTCTGCCAATGAGAGGTTCCACTTCATCAGAAATGCCTGGGAGATTACACGCTCTCTGAGAGCCTGAGGGATAGTTGTCTACAGCCAACATCTGAGTGATATAAGGGCATAAAATCCAGCTCTCTTTCCTCAAGGTATTGAATAAAAGAATTTGTGGCGTGATTACCTACTTGGAGCTTCTTGTGGAAACAAACTGAAGCATGACTTCAGGAGAAGCCCAGTAGTGTCCATCTTCTCCTGCTCTACCCCATCCCTCACTTATAGGTTTCCCACTTGAGAGAACTTAACTCAATAACTCACTAGAACAAAAATAACCATTTCAGCATCAGCTTGAAAAGAACCTGACCTAAGAGAATTTTATTTTGCTTTGCTTTGTTTTGCTTTCAAGATCTCCCCAACCATGAAATATATAAAACCACATTTCATAAGATCAAAAGTAATTGAGAAAGAGGAGGTAGTGGTTTGATCTGTGAATGGCTGAATGAAGAAAAAAAAATCTACCCACTTTTCCTAAAGTGTCAAAAGCAACTCAGTTTATCCTGCAAGCTAAAAAAATCTATTTTAATACTTAAATGCTCAAATCAACTGATCTCTACTACCTCAAAACTATGATCAAATTTTCTGTAGCAGTTCTTAACAACCTAACACCCACTTTGGGGAAAATGTATTCCTGCTACTGCTACCGCTGCTAAGTAGCTTCAGTCATGTCCAACTCTGTGCAACCCCAGAGACGGCAGCCCACCAGGCTCCCCCGTCCCTAGGATTCTCCAGGCAAGAACACTGGAGTGGGTTGCCATTTCCTTCTCTTAAAGCAGATAAATAGATCCACATGCTCCCTAACAGAGTACACAACTGGGATTGATGAGAAAACAATCCAAAATTAACTGAAACAGAAGCAAACAAACCAAAATCTCACCCCTGAAATAATCACCACTGATTATACTCAGAAACAAGTAGCTAGAGATACACTGTATACTTTTTTCCATCAATTCTCTTCTGATTCCCATTCCATTGTGAAGTCATCTTTCATCCATCGTTATAAGCCTCCAAGTCATGTTGGTTACTTCAAGCTTAACATGAAACATGAATTATGCATTCTTTCCCATTGGGAACCTATAACTGAAATGATCATCTCAACAGCTCCCTTTAGTTTGCATTTATCCAATGAAATTGAGTCATCATATGTATAGTTCATCATTTCTGGTGCAAATTTGACAATTACAAACCATACTGGAAGGTATTTGAAGGTCTATTCTCTTATCTGTGTTTGAAAAACATATTTTATAAAAGTTCAGAAATACCCTCTCATAACCATTTAATGTTTTGGGTCTCTAAACAATGGTGATTGATTTTCTTTGGTCTGGCAAACACAAATTATCCCAAAATCATTTTAGCCTGCCAGCCATGCTTATGTTGACTTGTTCATGCTTTAGAGAAGAAAATGCAGTGACTGTCATGAAAAATGGAAAGGATTAGAGGCAAATAAAATATTTCTCCATGCTGAGGAAAAATGCAGGTACTTTAATTTTCTACACCAAATGGATTTCGTTTTATATCAAAGGAAAGTGAATTTGAAAATAGAAAAGGGCACTTCAGTTTTCAAGTAAACTGGTCCTTTAGACATCCATTATGAATTTTTGTTTCACAGGCTCACTCCATGCAAAAAATAAAAACCAGACACTAAATTGCATGACAGTTTCTACTTTTCCCATTCCAAAAGCACTGCTCCTTATAATGACACCAC
>SJYQ01002816.1:0-13133 GCA_006410935.1 Redunca redunca
TTAAAATAATAATAACTTAAAATAGTTAAATAGCCACGACTTAAAACTAGAGAAAGCAATAAACAAACTTCAGAAGAGTATGAATTTCCTTCATTATTATGGCTGAATAATATTCCATTGTGTGTGTGTATATCATATTTTTTTATCCAGTCATCACTAATGGATGCTTAGATTGGTTTCATATGTTGGCTACTGTAAATAATGTTGCAGCGAACATGGAAGGTACACATATCTTTTTGAGTTAGTGCTTTTGTTTTCTTCTGATAAACACCCAGAAATGGAATTCCTGGGTCATCTGGTAATTCTAGTTTTAATTTTTTGAGGAAACTCCATACTGTTTTCCATAGTGGCTGTACCCATTTATATTCACACCAAGGCATGAGGGTTTCTTTTTCTCCACATTTATGACCAGCACTTGTTATTTCCTGTCTTTTTGATGATAGACATTCTGATAGGTGTGAGGTGATAACTCATTGTTCTAATTTGCATTTCCCTAATGAATAGTGATGTTGAGCACCTTATCATGTACCTATTTGCCCTCTGTGTGTCTTCTTCAGAAAAAAATGTCTATTCTGAGTCTCTGCCCATTTTGAATTTATATTTTTTATTGTTATATTAGTTATTGTATATTTTGGATAGTAACCTCTTATCAGATGTGTGATTTGCAGATATTTTCACTCAGTCTCTTTGTTGCCTTTTCATTTTGTTGATGGCTTCCTTTGCTGTCTACAGGCTTTGTAATTTATGTAGACTCACTTGTTTGTTTGCTTTGCTTTTGTTGTTTAACCCAAAAATCATCACCAAGATTGATGTCAAGGCACTTACTATATAAAACTTCTAGGAGTTTTAGGTTTCAGGTCTTACATTCAAGTATTTAAAGAATTTTGAGTTAACTTTTGTGTATGGTGTAGGATAGTGGTTCTGCATGTGACTATCCAGTTTTCCCCATACCATTTATTGAAGAGACTATTCATTCTCTATTGTATATTTTTGGCTTCTTTGTTGTTAATTAATTGACCATATATTTTTAGGTTTATTTCTAAACTCTCAATTCTGTTCTGTTGATCTATGTGTCTGTTTCTATGCTAATACTATATACTATTTTGATTACTACAGTTTGTAATATAGTATGAATCAGGAAGCATGATGACTCCAGATTGTTGTTCTTCTTCTGCTGTTTGGGGTCTTTTGTAGTTAAATACAGTTTTTTAACTGTTCATTTTACTTCTGTGAAAATAGCCACTGAGTGTTCAGTTACTTTCCAGGAGATACCAGTGACCTGGAATAAAGCAGTGAAAGAGTGCTAGCCTCTATCTTTGGAAAGTATTTCAGTAGGCAATATATGTGTTAAATTAGATGCCTGTTTTTAAGGCAGAAGATTTAAGACAAGTAAATGGGCCTATTTCACAGAAAGACTGGGTGATTTTTCAGTTGCAGCTTCTGTCTTGGGCCCTGGGGCATATTCAGGTGAGTCTAGAAGCACTTTAAAAACTGTTTCTTAGTTTGCTAGAGACCTCTTGGTCTCGTGGATGCAAGCCCCATTGGTTTTTAAAGGTAGATGTTTGGGGGCTCGGCTCTAAGGCACAGAGCTTAAAGTTTGGGGAATCAGATGTGGGGTTCAAATCCCTTGCTTTTCAGGGAGAAGATCTGATTTGAGAGTTCCGATTGTGGCTTGCCATGTGAGGTGGAATTTGTGGCAAGATTACTGTGATATTGAATGATTTGCCTTGGAAATGAATAAAGATCATTCTGTTATTTTTGAGATTGCACCCAAGTACTTTCAGACTCTTTCACGGACTATGAGGGCTACTCCATTTCTTCTAAGGGATTCTTGCCCACAGTGGTAGATACAATGTTCATCTGAATTAAATTCACCCATTCCGGTCCATTTTAGTTCACTGATTCCAAACTAATATCATGGCATGTGGTCTCATTACTTCATGGCAAATAGATGGGGAAACAGTGGCTGACTTTATTTTTCTGGGCTCCAAAATCACTGCAGATGGTGACTGCAGCCATGAAATTAAAAGAGGTTTGCTCCTTGGAAGGAAAGTTATGACCAACCTACACAGCATATTAAAAAGCAGAGACATTACTTTGCCAACAAAGGTCCATCTAATCAAGGCTATGGTTTTTCCAGTGGTCATGTATAGATGTGGGGGTTGGACTATAAAGAAAGCTGAGTGCTGAAAAATTGATGCTTTTGAACTGTGGTGTTGGAGAAGACTCTTGAGAGTCCCTTGGACTACAAGGAGATCCAACCAGTCCATCCTAAAGGAGATCGGTCTTGGGTGTTCATTGGAGGGCCTGATATTGAAGCTGAAACTCCAATACTTTGGCCACCTGTTGTGGAGTGCTGACTCATTGGAAAAGACCCTGATGCTGGGAGGATTGAGGGCAGCAGAAGGGGACGACAGAGGATGAGATGGTTGGATGGCATCACTGACAAAATGGACATGGGTTTGGGTGGATTCCGGGAGTTGGTGATGGACAGGGAGGCCTGGCGTGCTGCGGTTCATGGCGTCCCAAAGAGTCGGACACAACTGAATGACTGAACTGAACTGATTTCTAAAATGTTGATGTTCACTCTTGCCGTATCCTGATTGACCATTTCCAATTTACCTTGATTCGTGGACCTAACAATCCAGGCTCCTATGCAATATTTTTCTTTACAGCATCAGACTTTACTTTCACTACTAGATATACCCACAGCTGGTCATTGTCCACTTTGGCTCAGCCTCTTCCTTTCGTCTGGAGCTGTTTTTCTGCTCTTCTACAGTAGCATATTGGGCACCTACCAACCTGGGGAGTTCATCTTTCAGTGTCATATCTTTTTGCTTTTTCATACTGCTCATGGGGCTCTCGAGGCAAGAATGATGAAGTGGTTTTCCATTCTCTTCTCCAGTGGACCATGTGTTTTCAGAACTCTCCACCATGACCTGGCTGTCCTGGGTGGCCATACATGCCACAGCTCATAGCTTCATTGAATTATACAAGATTGTTATCCATGTGAAAAGTTTGGTTAGTTTTCTGTGATTGCAGTTTTCATTCTGTCTGCCCTCTGATGGATGAGGGTAAGAGGCTTGAGAAGCATCCTGGTGGGAGGACTGGCTGTGGGTAAAAGTGGGTCTTGCTCTGATGGATGAGACCATGCTCAGTAAATGTTTAATCCAATTTTCTGCTGATGGGTGGGGCTGTGTTCCTTCCCTGTAGTTTGACCTTAGGCCAAAGTATGGTAGGGATAATGGCAGTAATGGCAACCTCCTTCAAAAGGACTCCAAGGACCATTATAGTCAGTGGGCTAATGACAACCTCCTCCAAGAGGGCTTATGCCAACATGCTACACCTCCCAGGACTGCTGCTGCCAGTGCCCCTGATCCTGCAGCAGGCCACTGCTGACCCACACTTATGCAGGAGACCCTCAGATACTCACTGGAAGGTCTGGCTCAGTCTGTTATGGAGGTCACTGCTTCTTTCCCCTGAGCCCTGGTGCACAGCAGGTTTTGTTTGTGCCTTCCAAGAGTCTCTGACAGGTATGGGGTTTGATTTTAATATGATAGTGACTGTCTTACTGTCTAGATGTGGCTTCTCCTCTGTCTTAAATGTAGGGTATCTTTTTTTATTTGGTGGGTTCTAACATCTTCCTGTTGATGGTTTAGCAGCTAGTGTGTTTTGATGTTCTTGCAGGAGAAGATAAGAGTATGTCCTTCTACTCTACCATTTTAAGCTAGCATTCAGGTACAACATAAATAAAATCCCTTATGATTAAACACTGAAAGTGAAATCTCTCAGTCGTGTCCAACTCTTTGGGACCCGATAGACTGTAGCATACCAGGCTCCTCTGCCCATCGGATTCTCTAAGCAAGAGTGGTTTGCAATTTCCTTCTCCAGGGGATCTTCCTGACCCAGGGATCAAACCCGGGTCTCCCACATTGCAGGCAGACGCTTTAACCTCTGAGCCACCAGGGAAGCTCCTGATTATACAGTGCTGCTGCTGCTGCTAAGTCGCTTCAGTCGTGTCCGACTCTGTGGGACCCTATGGACTGCAGCCTACCAAGTTCCTCCGTCCATGGGATTTTCCAGGCAAGAGAACTGGAGTGGGGTGCCATTGCCTTCTCCTGTAACTGCATAGTGATACACCAATTCAACTTACTGCTATGGGGGAAAAACACCATTAAATGAGACGTGAAGACAAAGTACAAACCCAACTAAGGGGACACACACTGTGGACCACAGCACGGCTATGACCAGAGCAAGTGGGGGGATGGGGGAGGTGAGATGGATGGGTAAACTACAGCCTTGGGGGCCGGTGGAGGTGGGGGGGGTCAGGGTCTGGATTGACCACGACTAAGCAGACAACAGGATGAGGCAGGAAATCAAAACCAATGATGAAAGCAGACACATAGTCAGAGAACTCCAACAAAGAAAACATACAGAACTGTTCTTCAACAAATATTCGGAAAGAAATCAAGCATGAAACCAGAGAAATCATCAAAGAATTTTAAATATCAACTAATAAGCCAATGATGCAAATTATAAAAAGTGTGTCAAAAGACCACAAAATGGACTAGTTACCACTTCACAGGCCACTAAAATGATTCACGGTTAATTTAATTATAAGCTGAGTAACAATGCAGCTAACATGAAATGGGTGGTAACAGAAAAAAGTGATAATACAAGTCCAGTTACAAAGCAGAGTGTTGTACATGTGATTTCATGGGGTAAATAGCAATGCACTCACAAAATGTAAGCTCAACACCCAAGAAAGCTGGAACATGTGCTTTAGACCGCACACTCTTGTCATGGTGTCTAGGTCGTCATCCTGTTTTTAGACTCGGAAAAGTGAGGCAGCCTGACGTCTTCCCTGGGGCCCTGGTTTCACACGCAGAGCTGGCCTGAGTGCGCGGCCAGGTCCATCAGCAAGCAGACCAGTGTAGATTCTTGGTTTTGTTCCCACCGCATGCCCTGCACCCTGCAGCCAGGCATCCCCAATGGAAAATGTGCTGCACGGCTTTCCCATGCCATGAGAGCTGCCTATGGTTACTTTCATGAAGCTGTCTGCTCCCTGAGAACGGAAACTTCCCTGCAGCTGTTGTGCCCAGCACAGGCCAGGCCCAACGTTATAGAGGCAGGCTCTGGCTGAGTTCATGATGACGTGCTAAGCCGGTGGTCCAAATATCAAGACTAATTTGTCGCTGTGCCATTGTGGAATGATTAAAGACTAGGCAGGTTAAAAAATTATAGACCTCTGAACATAGCAAATGTACCTGATTTCCTTCTGGGTAAAAAGAGAAAAACCAAAAAACAAACAAAAAAATGAAAACCAGTGTCCTGGGGGAAGGATGCAGCAGGGAGGAGGCAGACACATACCAGAGTCATACTGCCTACGGTCTCCCTCCCGCACTGGACTGTGCCACTTCCTTCTGGGCTTGGGCAGGGGCGGGCAGGAGCCTGCCCGTGAGGAGGCGGGTTGCATGTTGAGGGAGCTGACTGATTTAAAATGACGGAGGCTGCCTAAGCTCCTCCTGCCCTCCCTGCTTTCAGTCTCCTTGGCCCGCTGCTCCGTGTTCTCCTTCTCTTCTTCGATCAACCAGATCTCTTCGTTGATGGTGTCTAGCTGCTCTTGCAGCATCACAGTCAGAGTCTTGGCATTGCCCTGCCCGCTGGGTGACAGCTGAGTGGCTAAGCTGAAGAGGGTGACCCTGTTGCCCTTGCTGTCAGACACGCCTTTGTCATTCTTGAATTCCTGGGCCACGTCGGCCAGCACGATGGCATGCTGCGCGTGCTCCCAGTCCTGCTTCTTCAGGGTCTGCACCTCAGGACCACAGCGTGAGGGGGCAGGAGCCTCACAAGGTGCCCACCAGGGACGGGAAGCGGGCGGTGGGGTCCTTGCCTTGGACGGCTCGCCACGCAGCGCTGCCAGCAGGCCTTTCTGGGGGCACCACAGCACTGCCTCATTCCCCGAGGAGTCTGCCGGCCAGTCCGCCACAGGGAACCTGAGGTCCGGGGTGCTGCCCAAATGGGGTTGGCCATGGTGGAAGGGAGCCCCTCGCAGTCTTGTCTGGTCCAGTTCAGCTCTCAGGGTTTCCAGGTTTAGAGTCAGCTGGTCCTGCTGCAGCTCCTTGTTCTTCTCCTCCAGTTGGGCCTCCATCCGGCGCAGCCTCTCCTCGATGCTGCCCTGTCTCTCTTCCGCCTTGGAGAGCGCAGCCACCCTCTGCACCAGCTCAGCCTCCACTGTGGGCAGCATCTCTGGCCTCCACAGCCTCTGCTGCAGCTTCTCCACCAGCTCCAGGCGCTCCTGCAACTGGCGGTTCTATCCTCTGTCTTGTCCAGGGCCTTGTGGTGCTCAAACAGCAATTTCAGCGCCCTGAGCACCTCTACTTTGCTGGTCATGCCAGCTGGGGACTGTCTGCTGCTTGCCTGCCATCATCCGGAGGGACGGCACGTACGGGGAAACCAGGCACTCCAGGTGCTCCAGCAGCAGCCTGGTGGTGTTTCTTTCCACTTCCAGCTCAGTGATTTCTTCTTCTCTTTTAAGAAGCTGCTCCCTGCATATTTTTAGTTCTTTTTTTAGTTCTTTATTTTTAGTAGGAGTTGGAAACTCCTGATATGGACATGGAATGTGATGTTCTCTGCAGCATTCTTGTATCCACATTGTTTCCCAGATGCTGCGGTAAGCTTGCTCATAAAAGTAGTATCCAATTACAACCATGAGTAGTATGAGATACAGAGTGCTGAAAACACCAATCCGGATCATAAACTTCACCAGTTTATCCTGGTTCTCTGGTCGCTCTGAGGCATGTGCCGGTGGTCCTCGCTGGTTCCGTTTACCTGAGGGACCTGCGGCCGCCCCCGGCTGGCGCCGCAGGCCCCCCAGGAGCCTGGTCCCGAGGTGTGAGATATTTCAGTCAAGGGAAGAAATAGCTCTTCTCCTAAGATGGAATCTGTTGTTTGGGAATGTGGTTGATCAATTTGACACATTGGGGCACATGGTACCCGATGTAATAAAATGAAAAGAAGAGGCAGTTCAGTTCAGTCGCTCAGTCGTGTCCAACTCTTTGCGACCCCATGAATTGCAGCAGACCAGGTCTCCCTGTCTATCACCAACTCCCAGAGGTCACTCAGACTCACGTCCATCGAGTCAGTGATGCCATCCAGCCATCTCATCCTGGGTCGTCCCCTTCTCCTCCTGCCCCCAATCCCTCCCAGCATCAGGGTCTTTTCCAGTGAGTCAACTCTTCGCATGAGGTGGCCAAAGTACTGGAGTTTCAGCATCATTCCTTCCAAAGAAATCCCAGGGCTGATCTCCTTCAGAATGGACTGGTTGGATCTCCTTGCAGTCCAAGGGACTCTCAAGAGTCTTCTCCAACACCACAAGATGATGTCATTTTCCCATATTGTGAAACCCAAAACAAATGCCTTTTGTGAGACCAAGCTAACAAACCTCTGACGGTGCAAAGAGTAATTCTGTTTGAAGAACTTAACAGTAAGATAGAAGAAGTACTTTCAAGCTGGGACCTGCAGGTGTACAAAGATCTAAAATACATATTGAGTAGGCCTGATCATCTGAATCCCATTCAATCGAGAAAGCATGGCTATGAGTTGGATCGTCTTCTATCTGTGGCCCTTGACAATGTTTGTGGGCCATATAGGTGGGCACAGTTTGTTTTCATTGAGCCTATTAACTTGAGGATGTGCCAGGATTTGCCTTATAACACTGCCTTCACACCCAGTGTTCTGAATCATTATGACCAACAGACGGCAATTTTCACAATGGAGGTTCCCAGATTGTGGTGAGCCATATGCTCGACTGGTGGACCTGAATTTAGCTGGCGATCCTACTGAAGGAGCCTGAGTGGCAGTGCAGAGGGACTATAGCTTTTGGTGTCCCCGAGAGTTGGAAATTGATCCTGATCTTAGCTGTTCCTTTTTGCACATGTGTGATTGTTCACCTCCTTGTCCAAATATGTACTTTAGGAGAGAAGAGCTTTCATTTGCTTGGTATTTCATAGGATTGATTTCAGTCATTTGCCTCTCTGCCACATTGTTTACTTTTTTAACTTTTTTGATTGATGTGATAAGATTCCATTATCCTGAAAGACCCATTATAATTTATGCTGTCTGCTACGTGATGGTGTCATTAATTTTCTTTACTGGGTTTTTGCTTGAGGACCGAGTCGCCTGCAATGCATCCAGCCCTGCACAGTATAAGACTTCTACAGTGACCCAAGGATCTCATAACAAATCCTGTATCATGCTTTTTATGATACTCTATATTTTTACTATGGCTGGAAGCATTTGGTGGGTGATTCTTCACGTGTTTCTTGGCAGCTGTGCCAAAGTTGGGGTAGTGAAGCTATTGAGAAGAAAGCCTTGCTGTTTCATGCCAGTGCATGGGGCATCCCTGGAATGCTGACCGTCATCCTTTTAGCGATGAATAAAATTGAAGGTGACAATATCAGCGGCGTGTATTTTGTTGGCCTCTACGATGTTGATGCCTTGAGGTATTTTGTTCTTGCACCCCTCTGCCTGTATGTGGTAGTTGGGGTTTCACTCCTTTTAGCTGGCATCGTATCCCTAAACAGACTGCGAGTTGAGATTATACAATGGAAGTCACAAATAGACTCAAGAGAGTAGATCTGATAAAGAGTGCCTGAAGAACTATGGAGGGAGGTTCATAATATTGTACAGGAAGTGGTGACTAAAACCGTCTGGAAGAAAAAGAAATTCAAGAAGGCAAAACGGTTGTCTGGGGAGGCTTACGAATAGCTTAGCAAAAAAGAAAAGCAAAAGGCAAATGAGAAAGGGAAAGATATACCTAAGTGAATGCAGAGTTTAAAGAATAGCAAGGAGAGAAAGCCTTCTTAAGTGCATAATGCAAAGAAATAAAGGAAAGCAATAAAATGGGGAAAGACTAGAGATCTTTTCAAGAAAATTGGAGATACCAAGGGAACATTTCATGAAAACACGGAAAGGATGGAAATGGCAAGGACCTAAGAGAAGCCAAAGACATTAAGAAGAAGTGGCAGGAACATACAGAAGAACTATACAAAAAAGGTCTAATGACCAGGATAACCATGATGATGTGGTCACTCACCTAGAGTCAGGCATCTTGGAGTGTGAAGTCAAGAGGGCCTAAGGAAGCATTGTACAAACGAAGCTAGTGAAGGTGATGGAATTCGAGCTGAGCAATTTAAAACCCTAAAAGATAATGCTGTTAAAGTGCTGCAGTCTAAATGCCAGAAAATTTGGAAAACTCAGCAGTAGCCACCAGACTTGAAAAGGTCAGTTTCATTCCAATCCCAAAGAAGAGCAATGCCAAACCATGTTCAACCGACCACACAATTGCACTCATTTCACATGCTAGCATGATCATGCTTAAAATCCTTCAAGCTAGGCTTCAACAGTACATGAACCAAGAAATTCCAGATATACAAGCTGGATTTAGAAAAGGCAAGGGAACCAGAGATCAAATTGTCAACATCCGTTGGATCACAAAAAAAGCAAGAAAATTCCAGAAAAAAGCATCTAACTTCTGCATTGATGACACTAAAGCCTTTGACTGTGTGGATAACAACAAACTCTGGAATATTCTTAAAGAGTTGGGAATAACCATCTACCTTACCCGCCTCCTGAAAAACCTATATTCAGGTCAAGAAGCACAAGTTAGAACCAGATGTGGAAAAATGGACTGGTTCAAAATTAGGAAAGGAATATGTCAAGCCTGTATATTGTCACCTTGCTTATTTAACTCATATGCAGAGTACATCATGAGATACACCAGACTGGATGAACCACAAGCAGGAATCAAGATTGTTGGGAGAAATATCAACAATCTCAGATATGCAGATGATAACACTCTTAATGTCAGAAAGCAAAGAGGAGCTAAAGAGCCTCTTGATGAAGGTAAAAGAGGAAAGTGAAAAAGCTGGCTTAAAACTCAGCATTCAAAAAACTGAGATCATGGCATCCTTTCCCATCCCTTCATGGCAAACAGATAAAAAACAATGGAAACAATGACAGACTTTATTTTCCTGGGCTCCAAAATCACTGCAGATGGTGACTGGGGCCATGAAATTAAAAGATGCTTGCTCATTGGAAGAAAAGCTATGACAAACCTAGACAGTGTATTAAAAAGCAGAGACTTTGCCAACAACTTTGCCAACAAAGTTCTGTACAGTCAAAGCTACGGGTTTTCCACTAGCCATGTATGGATATGAGAGTTGGATCATAAAGATGTCTGAGTGCCAGAGAATTGTTGCTTTCAAACTGTGGTGTTGGAGAAGACTCCTCAGAGTCCCTTGGACTGCAAGGAGATCAAAGCAATCAATCCTAAAGGAAATCGACCCTGAATATTCACTGGAAGGACTGAGACTGAAGTTCGAATACTTTGGCTACCTATTGCGAAGAGCCGACTCATTGGAAAAGACCTACTGTCGTAAATGATTGAAGGCAGGAGGAGAAGGGGAAGACAGAGAATGAGATGGTTGGATGGCGTCACTGACTCAATGGACCTGAGTTTTTGCAAACTCTGGGAAATAGTGAAGGACAGGGGAAGCCTGGCATGCTTCAGTGCATGGGGTCTCAAAGAGTTGGACATAGCCATTGAAGGATAAAAATAATCTACTTGTATTTAAAGTCATTATTGATAGGAAGGGGGTTCCTATTACCATTTTGTTAATTGCTTATCTCTTTTTTTAAAAAATATAGTTCTCTTGTTCTTATCCTCTGCTCACCTTTCTTTATTGTTTAATTATTATTATTGGTTTGTTTTTTTTTTTTGTAGCATGCTTTGGTCTGTTCTCTTTATCCTTGGGAAACTATTATACTTTTTAAAAAGCTGCTACTGTGCTCACATCAAACGTTTTATAACCTTTTACTCCTCCCCTCATAAACACAATTTATGAACTCATACTAGATTTTACTTCTTTTTGTATTGTGTTTCCATGAACACATTTCAGTGGTTTAGTTATTTTTGCCATTTTTGTCTTTATAGACTTGTGTTACAAGTGATTTATGTGCCATAATTACAGTATTACAGTATTGTGTTTTTCTTTATATTTCCTTTAGCAATGAGTTATATTTTCATGTTATTGTCTAGCATTTTGTTTGTTTCAATTTAAACTCCTTTTAACACTTCTGGCAAGGCAGATCAAGAACTGATGATCTCCCTCAGCATTTCTTTGTCTGGGAAAGTCTTTCTTTCTCCTCCTTTCTTAGAAGAAATTTTGCCAGGTATAAAGTGCTCTTGTTTGAAAGTTTTTCCTGTAAAGTTTTGAATATATCATCCCACTTGCTTCTGACCTACAAAGTTTCTGCTAAGAAATCCACCAGTAGTCTATGTGTTTTTCCTTGCATATTTTAATGTGACAAGTCCCTTTTCTCTCAGTGCTGTGAAAATTCTCTCTTTGCATTGGATTTTTGACAGTTATAATGTGTCTCATAAAAATCCCTTTGGGTTCAACCTATTTGCGGACTTTGGGGCCTCACAAATTTGGATGTCTGTTTCCCTCTCTAGATTTCTGATGTTTCAACCATTATTTCTCTTTTTTTTAAATTTAAATTTATTTATTTTAATTGGAGGCTAATTACTTTAAAATATTGTATTAGTTTTGCCATACATCAACATGAATCTACCACGAGTGTATACGTGTTCCCAAACCTGAACCCCTCTCCCACATCCCTCCCCAAACCATCCCTCTGGGTCATCCCAGTGCACCAGCCCCAAACATCCTGTATCCTGCATCGAACCTAGACTGACTATTTGTTTCTTATGTGATATTATACATGTTTCAATGCCATTCTCCCAAATCATCCAACCCTCCCCCTCTCCCACAGAGTCCAAAAGACTGTTCTACACTTCTGTGTCTTTTTTGCTGTCTTGCATACAGGGTTATCGTTACCATCTTTCTAAATTCCATATATATGTGCTAGTATACTGTATTGGTGTTTTTCTTTCTGGCTTACTTCAATCTGTATAATAGGCTCCAGTTTCATCCACCTCATTAGAACTGATTCAAATGTATTCTTTTTAATGGCTGAGTAATACTCCATTGTGTATATGTACCACTGCTTTCTTATCCATTCATCTGCTGATGGACATCTAGGTTGCTTCCATGTCCTGGCTATTATAAACAGTGCTGTGATGAACATTGGGGTACACGTGTCTCTTTCATTTCTGGTTTCCTTGGAGTGTATGCCCAGCAGTGGAATTGCTGGGTCATAAGGCAGTTCTATTTCCAGGTTTTTAAGGAATCTCCACACTGTTCTCCCTAGTGGCTATACTAGTTTGCATTCCCACCAACAGTGTAAGGGTGTTCCCTTTTCTCCACACCCTCTCCAGCATTTATTGCTTGTAGACTTTTGGATCACAGCCATTCTGGCTGGCATGAAATGGTACCTCATTGTGGTTTTGATTTGCGTTTCTCTGATAATGAGTGATATTGAGCATCTTTTCATGTGTTTGTTAGTCATCTGTGTGTCTTCTTTGGAGAGATGTCTATTTAGTTCTTTGGCCTATTGTTTGATTGGGTCATTTATTTTTCTGATTGAGCTGCAGGAGTTGCTCGTATATTTTTGAGACTAGTTTTTTGTCAGTTGCTTCATTTGCTATTATTTTCTCCCATTCTGAAGGCTGTCTTTTCACCTTGCTTATAGTTTCCTTTGTTGTGCAGAAGCTTTTAATTAGGTCCCATTTGTTTATTTTTGCTTTTATTTCCAATATTCTGGGAGGTGGGTCAATATACCATGTTCATGGATCAGAAGAATCAATATAGTGAAAATGAGTATAGTACCCAAAACAATCTATAGATTCAATGCAATCCCTATAAAGCTACAAACGGTATTTTTCACAGAGCTAGAACAAATAATTTCACAATTTGTTTGGAAATACAAAAAACCTTGAATAGCCAAAGCAATCTTGAGAAAGAAGAATGGAACTGGAGGAATCAACCTGCCTGACTTCAGGCTCTACTACAAAGCCACAGTCATCAAGACAGTTTGGTACTGGCACAAAGACAGAAATATAGATCAGTGGAACAAAATAGAAAGCCCAGAGATAAATCCATGCACCTATGGACACCTTATCTATGACAAAGGAGGCAAGAATATACAATGGAGAAAAGACAATCTCT
>SJYQ01002816.1:35888-52500 GCA_006410935.1 Redunca redunca
TTCTGAAGGAGATCAGCCCTGGGATTTCTTTGGAGGGAATGATGCTGAAGCTGAAACTCCAGTACTTTGGCCACCTCATGCGAAGAGCTGACTCATTGGAAAAGACTCTGATGCTGGGAGGGATTGGGGGCAGGAGGAGAAGGGGACGACTGAGGATGAGATGGCTGGATGGCATCACTGACTCAATGGACTTGAGTCTGAGTGAACTCCGGGAGTTGGTGATGGACAGGGAGGCCTGGCGTGCTGCAATTTATGGGGTCACAAAGAGTCGGACACAACTGAGAGACTGAACTGAACTGAAAGTAGTATCATGCAGTATTTGTTCTGTAACTGGCATATTTCAATATTGTAGCATGTGACAGGATTTTCTTCCTTTTTAAGGGTAATATTCCACTGTATGTATTTACCATATTTTGTTTATCCATGAATATTTGGGTTATATTTCCACTTCCTGGTTATTGTGAATAATGCTGCTATGAACATGGTGGGTCTGCAGATGTATTTTTGATACCCTGAATACAATTTCCTTGGATATATACATATATAAGTGGGTTTGCTGGATTCTGTGTTAGTTCTATATTTAATTTTTTTAGGAACTACAAATAGTTTTCATTGTGGTTGCACCATTTTACAATCCCACCAACAATGCACAAGGGTCACAAGGGTTTCAGTTTGTCTACATCCTTGCCAACAGTTGTTATCTTCTGATTATTTTTAAAATTTCAAATATATATGTATTTTATTGAAGTATAGTTGAGTTACAGTGTTTCCTTGCACATGTTTTCATCTGCTCAGCCAGTTTACTCTTTTGGTTGGTGCATTTAATACATTTATATTTAAGGTAATTATCAATATAAGGTAATGATCTTTTGATTATTAACTTGATAATTATCAAAAGATTATATTACTGTTTTCTTAATTGTTTTGGATTTATTTTCTTTAGGTCTTTTGCTTGCCTTGTGTTTCCTGCCTAGAGAAGTTCCTTTAGCATTTGTTGGAAAGCTGATTTGGTGTTGCTGAATTCTCTTAACTTTTGCTTGCCTGTAAATCTTTTGATTTCTCCATCAAATCTGAACGAGAGTCTTGCTGGGTATAGTGTTCTTGGTTATATAGGTTCTTCCCTTTCATCACTTTAAGTATATCACACTATTCCCTTCAGGCTTGTAGCATTTATGTTTAGAAATCAGTTGATAACCTGATAGGGGTTCCCTTGTAAGTTATTTGTCATTTTTCCCTTGTTGCTTTTAGTATTTTTCAGCTGAGTTCAGTCGCTCAGTTGTGTTCAACTCTTTGTGACCCAATGAACTGCAGCACGTCAGGCTTTCTTGTCCATTTCAACTCCTGGAGCTTACTCAAACTCATATCTGTCAAATCGGTGATGCCATCCAACTATCTCATCCTCCGTCGTCCCCTTCTCCACCTGCCTTTAATCTTTCCCAGCATCAGGGTCTTTTCAAATGAGTCATTTCTTTGCATCAGGTAGCCAAAGTATTGGAGTTTCAGTTTCAACATCAGTCCTTCCAATGAACATTCAGGACTGATTTCCTTTAAGATTGAATGATTTGATCTCCTTACAATCAAAGGGACTCTAAAGAGTCTTCTCCAACACTGCCGTTGAAAAGCAGCAATTCTTCGGTGTTCAGCTTTCTTTATGGTCCTACTTTCACATCCGTACATTTCTACTGGAAAAACCATAGCTTTGACTAGATGTTGGCAAAGTAATATCCCTGCTTTTTAATATGCTGCCTCAGTTTGTCAGCGGGCTTCCCTGGTGGCTTAGTGGCTAAAGTCTGCCTGCAGTGCAAGAGAACCGTGTTCCATCCCTGGCTTGGGAAGATCCGCTGGAGAAGGAAATGGCAACCTACTCCAGTATTCTTGCCTGCAGAATTCCACGGACAGAGGAGCCTGGTGGGATACAGTCCATGGGGTCACAAAGAGTCAGACATGACTGAGTGACTAAGACTAGGTTTGTTATAGCTTTTCTTACAAAGAGCAAGCCTCTTTTAATTTCATGGCTGCAGCCACCATCTGCAGTGATTTTGGAGCCCAAGAAAATAAAGATTTTGTTTCCATTGTTTTCCCATCTATTTGCCGTGAAGTGTGGAACCGGTTGCCATGATCTTATTCTTTTAAATGTTCAGTTTTAATCCAGCTTTTTCACTTTCCTCTTTCACATTCAACAAGAGGATTTTTAGTTCTTCCTCGCTTTCTGCCATAAGGGTGGTGTCATCTGCATATCTGAGGTTATTGATATTTCTCTCGGCAATCTTGATTCCAGCTTGTGAGTTGTCCAGGCCAGTATCTCACATGATGTGCTCTGCATAGAAGTTAAATAAGCAGGGTGACAACATACAGCCTTGACGTATTCCTTCCCAACTTGGAACCAGTCTGTTGTTCCATGTCTGGTTCTATCTGTTGCTTCTTGACCTGCAGACAGATTTCTCAGGGGGCAGGTCAGGTGGTCCGGCATTCCCATCTCTTTAAGAATCTTCCACACTTTGTTGTGATCCACACAGTCAAAGGCTTTGGTATAGTCAATAAAGCAGAAGTATATGTTTTTCTGGAATTTTCTTGCTTTTTCTATAATGCAATGGATTTTGGCAATTTGATCTCTGGTTCGTCCGCCTTTTCTAAATCCAGCTTGAAATTGTGGAGGTTCTTGGTTTGGGAGAATTTTGAGCATTACTCTGCTAGTGTGTGAGATGACTGCAATTGTATGGTAGTTAGAACATTCTGTAGCATTGCCTTTCTTTGGGGTTGGAATGAAAACTGACCTTTTCCAGTCCTGTGGTCACTGCTGAGTTTTCCAAGTGTGCTGGCATATTGAGTACAGCACTTTCACAGCATCATCTTTTAGGATTTGAAATACCTGGAATCCCATCACCTCCACTAGCTTTATTTGTAGTGATGCTTCCTAGGCCCACTTGACTTTGCATTCCAGGATATCTGGCTCTAGGTGAGTGACCACAGCATCATGTTTATTTGGGTCATTATGATCTTTTTTGTATAGTTCTGTGTATTCTTGCCATCTCTTCTTAATATCTTTTGCTTCTGTTAGGTCCATACTGTTTCTGTCCTTTATTGTGCCCATCTTTTCATGAAATGTTCCGTTGGTATCTCTGATTACCTTGAAGAGGTCTCTAGACTTTCCCATTCTATTGTTTTCCTCTATTTCTTTGCATGGATCACTTAGGAAGGGTTTCTTATCTTTCCTTGCTATTCTTTGGAACTCTGCATTCAGATGGATATAAATTTCCTTTTCTCCTTTGCCTTTCACTTTTCTTCTTTTCTCAGCTATATGTAAGGCCTCCTCAGACAACCATTTTGTATTTCTTTTTCTTTGGGATGGTTTTGTTAACTGATATTTGTTACAAATATCAGTCCATAGTTCTTCAGGCACTCTGCCTATCAGATCGAATCCCTTGAATCTGTTTGTCACTTCCACTGTATAATGGTAAGTGATTTGATTTAGTATTTTGTCTTTAATTGTTGTCAGTTTGATTGCTATGTGTCTTGGTGCAGTCCTCGTTGGGTTTATCCTACCTGGGACTCTCTGTGTCTTCTAGACTTGGTTGAATATTTCCTTTCCCATGTTAGGAAAGTTTTCACCTGTTATCTCTTCAAATATTTTCTCAGGTCCTTCTCTCTTTCTTCTCCTTCTGAAACCACTATAATGCAAATGTTGGTGTGTTTAATATTGTCTCAGAGGTCTCTTATGCTGTCTTCAGTTTTTTTCTATTTTCTGTTCTGCTACAGTGATTTCCACCATTCTGTCCTCTAGGTCATTTATCCGTCCTTTTCCTCAGTTAACTGCTATTGATCCCTTCCAGTGTATTATTCATGTTTGTTTGTTTGTTCTTTTAAGTCTTGTAGGTCTTTGGTATTTTTGCATCTTCTCCATTGTTTTCCCAATATTCTGGATCACCTTCACTATCATTATTCTGAATCCTTTTTCTGAAAGGTTGTCTATATCCACTTCATTTAGTTTTTTTCTAGCGTTTTACCTTGTCCCTGTATTTGGGACATAACTTTCTGCTTTTTCATCATGGTTATCTTTCTGTAATGTGGTTTTGGTTCTGGCTGTGGGGTTGTGATTCTTCTTGATTCTTCTGTCTGCCCTCTGATGGAGGAGGCTAAGAGGCTTGGGTAAGCTTCCTGATGGAAGGGACTGGCAATGGGAAAAACTAGGTCTTGCTTTGGTGGGCAAGGCCTTGCTCAGTTCAGTTCAGTTGTTCAGTCGTGTCTGACTCTTTGCGACCCCATGAATCGCAGCATGCCAGGCCTCCCTGTCCATCACCAACTCCCAGAGTTCACTCAGACTCAAGTCCATTGAGTCAGTGATGCCATCCAGCCATCTCATCCTCTGTCATCCCCTTCTCTTCCTGTCCCCAACCCCTCCCAGCATCAGGGTCTTTTCCAGTGAGTCAGCTCTTTGCATAAGGTGGCCAAAGTACTGGAGTTTCAGCTTCAGCATCATTTCCTCCAAAGAAATCCCAGGGCTGATCTCCTTCAGAATGGACTGGTTGGATCTCTTTGCAGTCCAAGGGACTCTCAAGAGTCTTCTCCAACACCACAGTTCAAAAGCATCAATTCTTTGGTGCTCAGCCTTCTTCACAGTCCAACTCTCACATCCATACATGACCACAGGAAAAACCATAGCCTTGACTAGATGGATCTTTGTTGGCAAAGTAATGTCTCTGCTTTTGAATATGCTGTCTAGGTTGGTCATAAGTTTTCTTCCAAGGAGTAAGCGTCTTTTAATTTCATGGCTGCAATCACCATCTGCAGTGATTTTGGAAACCAAAAAAATAAAAGTCTGACACTGTTTCCCCATCTATTTCCCATGAAGTGATAAAGCTTTAATCCAATTATCTGCTAATTGTTATCTGCTATTATTATCTGCACTCCCTCCCTGTTAGTTGCTGGGCCTGAGGCAACCCATCCCTGAAGCCTTATGCCAACAGGGGCCTTTAGGACTGTTGCTGTCAGTGCCCTCATCCCTGTGGTGAGCCCCTGACAACCCATGCCTCCACAGGAAACCCTCCAACACGAGTAGGTAGTTTAAGTTCAGTCTCCTAGGTTACTCCTTCTTGCCTCTGGGTCTTGGTGTGCACAAGATTTTGTTTGTGTCCTCCAATACTAGAATCTCTGTTTCGATAGTCCTGTGGAAATCCTGTAATCAAACCTTGAAGGTCAGATTCTCTGGATATTTCCAGTTCCTTTGTCAAATCCCCAGGCTGGGAAGCCTGTTGTTGGGTTCAGAACCTTCACAACAGTGGGAAAACTTCTTTGGTATCATTGTCCTTCAGTTTATGGGTCATTCACCCCCAGCAGGAATGGGACTTATTTTATCGTGATTGTGCCCCTCCTACTGTCTCCTGTGGTTTCTGCTTTATCTTTGGACATGCAGGGTTTTTTTGTTTTGTTTTGTTTTGTTTTTTAGTGAGTTCCAGCATCCTCCTGTTGATGGTTATTCATCACCTAGTTTTGATTTTGGTGATCTTGCAGGAGGAGATAAGCACGTGTTCTTCTACTCTGCCCTTCTGGTTATTTTTTTTATTAGTAGTCATCCTAATGAACATGACATGGTACCTCATTATAGCTTTGATTTGTTTTTCCATAATAGTAAGTGATCTAGAGCATCTTTTCATGTGCTTACTGATCATTTATATATCTTCTTTGGAGATAAGTCTATGGACAAGTTTTGCCTATTTTAGAATTGGGTTGTTTTAATTTCTGTTGAGTTTTAAGAGTACTTTATATATTCTGGATATCAATTCCTTATGAGATTATGATTTGTAAATATTTTTCCCATTTCGTGGATTGTCATTTCATTCTGTGAAAGTCTTTTGATGAACAGAAGTTTTAAATTTTGGTGTAGTCCAGTTTATTTACTTTGACTTTGTTTCCTGTACTTTATTTAGTGTCATATTGAAGAAAATTTTCTAAATCCAGTGCCATGAAGATTTTCCCTGTTTTTTTCCCCCTAAGAGTTTTTGATTTTAGGTCTTATATGTAGGTATTGATCAATTTTGAATTAATTTTTATGTATGGTGCAAAGAAAGGGTCTAACTTCATCTTTTGCCTGTTCATATCCAGTTTTCCACAAACCATTGTTGAACATACTGTCCTTTCCTCATCAAATGGACTTAGCACCTTTGTGAAAATCATTTGACCATGTATGTGAGAGTTTATATCTTGGCAGCTTATTTTACTCCATTGGTCTGTAAGTGCCTTCATGCCAGTGCCATACTGTTTTTTAGCTTTGTAGTGAGTTTTGAAATAAGGAAGTGTAAGTTCTCTAGCTTTGTTCTTCTTTCAAGGTTGTTTTGGCAATTTAGTGTCCTTTGAGATTCCATATGAGTCTTTGGACAGGATTTTCTATTTCTTCAGAATACATCATTGGGATTTTGATAGGGATTACATTGACTCTGTAGGTTGCCTTGAGATGTACAGATATTTTAACAATAATAAGTTTTCCAATCCATGAACATGGGATGCTTTTCCACTTATTTCTGTACTGTTTATGTTCTCTTACTAGTGTTTTCTACTTTTCATCTCCTTATTTTAAAAAGTTTTTATTCTTTTTGATGCTCTTGTAAGTGGAACTGTTTTCAAAAATTTTCTTTAGAAATTTTTCATTTTTATTGTATAGAAATGTATGTGATTTTGTGTTAGTTCTGTATCCTGCAACTTTGAATTCATTTATTCTAACAGGTTTTCAATGGAATGTTTAGGATTTTNNNTTTTTTACACATAAGATTATATCATCTGTAAATAGAGATCATTTTGCTTCTTCCTTTCCCATATGGATGACTTTGATTTATTTTATTACCTAACCGCTGTCTGGGACTTCCAGTACTGTGTTGAATAGAAGTGGAGACAGTGGGTATCTTTGTCTGTTCATGATTGTAGAGGAAAAGCTTTCAGCTTTTTACCATTGAGTACAATGCTAATTGCGAGTTTTAATTTTTTATATCAAAGTAGTTTTCGCCTGTATCTAGTTGGTTGAGTTTTTACATTGAAAGCTTGTTGAATTCTGTGAAATGATTTTTGTGCATTAATTGATAAATATATATACAAAAATGGCAGGGACCTAACAGAAGCAGAAGATATTAAGAAGAGGTGGCAAGAATACACAGAAGAACTGTACAAAAAAGATCTTCACGATCAAGATAATCACGATGGTGTGATCATTCACCTAGAGCCAGACATCCTGGAATGTGACATCAAGTGGGCCTTAGGAAGCATCATTACAGACAAAGCTAGTGGAGGTGATGGAATTCCAGTTGAGGTATTTCAAATCCTGAAAGATGATGTTGTGAAAGTGCTGCACACTCAATATGCCAGCATATTTGGAAAGCTCAGCCATGGCCACAGGACTGGAAAAGGTCAGTTTTCATTCCAATCCCAAAGAAAGGCAATGCCAAAGAATGCTCAAACTACCACAAAATTGCACTCATCTCACATGATAGTAAAGTAATGCTTAAAATTCACCAAGCCAAGCTTCAGCAATATGTGACTGTGAACTTCCAGATGTTCAAGCTGGATTTAGGAAAGGCAGAGGAACCAGAAATCAAATTGCCAACATCTGCTGGATCATCAAAAAAGCAAGAGAGTTCCAGAAAAACACCTGTTTCTGCTTTATTGGCTATGCCAAAGGCTTTGACTGTGGATCACAAGAAACTGTGGAAAATTCTGAAAGATGGGAATACCAAACCACCTGACCTGCCTCCTGAGAAATCTGTATGTCAGGAAGCAAGAGTTAGAACTGGACCTGGAACAACAAACTGGTTCCAAGTAGGAAAAGGAGTACGTCAAGGCTGTATATTGTCACCCTACTTATTTAACTTATATGCAGAGTACATCATGAGAAACGCTGGGCTGGATGAAGCACAAGCTGAAATCAAGACTGCCGGGAGAAATATCAATAACCTCAGATATGCAGATGACACCACCCTTATGGCAGAAAGTGAAGAGGAACTAAAGAGCCTCTTGACGAAAATGAAAGAGGAGAGTGAAAAAGTTGGCTTAAAGCTCAACATTCAGAAAACAAAGATCATGGCATCTGGTCCCATCACTTCATGGCAAATAGATGGGGAAACAGTGGAAACAGTGGCTGACTTTATTTTTATGGGCTCCAAAATCACTGCAGATGGTGACTGCAGCCATGAAATTACAAGACGCTTACTCCTTGGACGGAAAGTGATGACGAACCTAGACGGCATATTAAAAAGCAGAGACATTACTTTGCCAACAAAGGTCCGTCTAGTCAATGCTATGGTTTTTCCAGTGGTTATGTATGGATATGAGAGTTGGACTATAAAGAAAGCTGAGCATAGAAGAATTGATTCTTTTGAAGTGTGGTGTTGGAGAAGACTCTTGAGAGTCCCTTGGACTGCAAGGAGATCCAACCAGTCCATCCTAAATGAGATCAGTTCTGGGTGTTCATTGATAGGACTGATTTTGAAGCTGAAACTAATACTTTGGCTACCTGTTGCAAAGAGCTGACTCATTTGAAAAGACCCTGACTCTGGGAAAGATTTAGGACAGGAGGAGAAGGGGACGACAGAGGATGAGATGGTTGGATGGCATCACCGACTCAACGGACATGAATTTGGGTGGACTCCGGGAGTTGGTGATGGACAGGGAGGCCTGGTGTGCGGCAGTTCATGGGGTCACAAACAGTAGGACACGACTGAGCAACTGAACTGGGCTGAACTGAACTTCGTCCTTCATTCTGTTCATGTGGCATGTTACATTAATTTTTTCAGGTTGTACTATCCTTGCTTTCTAGAAAGAAATCATTTGGTTATGGCGTATAATCTTTTAAACATTCTGCTGAATTAGATTTGGTAGTATTAGCAATTTTTACATCAACGGTTATCAGAGATATTGGTCTATTCTTTTTTTTTTGGATCCCACTGGTTATGTGGAGATCTTTCTTGGAGCTTCGGTTGTTTAAGAGATCTGCCAGTTTCCAGGTGGTTTTTTTTGTGAGAAATTTTCCTCATGTAGGTGTGTTTTTGCTGTGTTTGTACCCAAAGGTGGGTTCCATGTTTTCCTACTTTGCCATCTTGATATCCACTGATTGGTTGATTAGTATTGTTGTCTAACTTTGATTTAGGTCAATGAAGGCTTCATAGAATGAGTTTGGGATGTTGCTTCCTCTAAAGTTTTTTGGAAAAGTTTAAGGAGAGTTGGCATTAATTTTTCTTTAAATGTCTAGTAGAATTTTTAGTGAAGCCATCAGGTCCTACACTTCTCTTTCTGATTCAACCTCTTTTCTAGTTATATATCTGGTCACATAGAATTTCTATGTCCTCATGATCCTTTCTTGGTAGGTTGTATGTTTCTAGGAATTTATCCATTTCTTCTAGGTTTTACAGTTTGTTGGCATGTAATTGTTCATAGCATTCTTCTATAATGCTTTTTATTTCTGTGGTATTGGTTGTAATGGCCCCTCTCATTTCTGAATCATTATGTTTTTCTCCAGATGTATTTCCAGGAGTGGGATTGCAGGACCATACAGTAGTCCTCTTTTTAGTTTTTTAAGGAATTTCCATACTGTTCCCAATAGTGGCTGTACAAATTTACATTTTCACCAGAGTAGGAGAATTCCTTATCTCTACTCTCTCCAGCATTTATTGTTAGTAGACTTGATGATAGCTATTCCAATGGATGTGAGGTGATACTTGATTGTGGTTTTGACTTGCATTTCTAATAATTAGCAATGTTGAGCATTTTTTTCATAGGCCTTTTAACCATCTATATGTTTGTCTTGGAAAAATGTCTGTTTAGGTTCTTACCCATTTTTTGATTTGGTTGTCAGTTTTTTATTTTTTATATGGGCTGATTGTGTATTTTGGTCATTAACCCTCTGTTGGTGACAGTATTTGTCATTTGCAAATACTTTCAGTTTATGTTATTGTTTCATTTTTTTTAAGTGATTTATGTTGCCGTGCGAAAGCTTTTAAATTTGACTAGGTCCTATTTGTTTATTTTTGCTTTTATTTCTTTTGCCTTGAGAGATTGATCTAAAAAAATCATAAGATTTAGGTTTCACCCATTTTCCTTCAGTATCTTTGATGAATATAGATTGAATTTACTAATCTTTAGATGTGGATTTTTGCATCTATACTCGTCAAAGATACTGGCTTTTTTTTTTTTTGTAGTCTTTTCTGTCTGGTTTGGTATCAAGGTAATGATGACCTTGGAGAATTAGTTTGGGAATCTTTCCTCCTCTTCAGTTTTTAGGAGTAGTTTGAGAAGGATAGATTTACATTGTGCTTTCTATGTTTGGTGGAATGCCCCAGTGAAGCTGCTCAGTCTTGGACTTTTTTTGGCCATGCCAGCCACATAGGTTGCAGGATCTTAGTTCCCTGGCCAGGGATAGAACCCCGGGCATGGCGGTGAAAATGCTCAGTCCTAACCACTGGACCTACAGGGAGTTTTCATTATTACAGATTCTATTTCACATATAGTGCTTGGTCTTTTCAAATTATCTTTTTCTTTTTGACTCAGTCTTGACAGTTTACATGTTTCTAAAGATTTGTCCATTTCTTCTAGGGTTTTTGATTTCTTGACATATAACTGTACATGTTACTCTCACCCCTTTTGTATTTCTGTGATACCAGTTGATTCTCCTCTGTTATTTCTTATTTCATTTAGGTCCTCTCCCCTTTTTTTTAGCTAAAGTTTTGTCAGTTTTATCTTTTTAAAAAACAAACCCTTGGTTTTATTGATATTTTATTTGTTCTCATTTTTTTTTATTACTTTCCTTTTGCTGACTCTCAGCTTAGTTTTTTCTTTTTCTAATTCTTTCAGGTGATTGATAGGTTAGGTTATTTACTTGAGATTTTTCTTCGTTCTTGAGAAAGATCTGTATCACTATGAACTTTCCTCAGACTGCTTTTGTTGCATCTAGAGATTTTGTAGCTATGTTTTCATTTTCATTTTTCTCGAGGTATTTTCTGATTTCTCTTAATTTTATTGTTGACCGATTGAATTTTTTAGTCTCCACATTTTTGTGTTTTTTTTTTCTGTAGTTGATTCCTAGATTCATACCATCATGGTCAGAAAAAATGCTTGATAGAATTTCTATCAACTTAAATTTGTTGAGGCTTGTTTTGTGGCCTAATATGTGGTCTATCTAGAATGTTCCTTGTGTGCCTGGAAAGAACGTGTGTTCTAATCTTTTTGTTAGTGTCCTGTAGATATTAAGTCCAACTGGTCTATTGTGTCATTTAGGACTTCTGTTGCTTTACTGATTTTCTGTTTAGAAAATCTGTCCATTGATGTCTGTGGGGTGTTAAAGTCTCCTACTGTTATATTTTTATCCATTTCTCCCTTTAAGTCAGTTATTATTTTTTAAGAATACATTCAGGTGCTCCTGTATGTTAGCAAGTCTAATAGCCACTTCATGTGTTCATCCCTTTATTATTATATGTTGCCCTTTTCTTTCTTTATGGCTTTTGTTTTAAAGTCTATTTTGTCTGACATGAATATTGATACTTTCACTTTCTTGTTTTTATCATTTGTCTGAAATATCTTTTTCCATCTCCTCATTTTCAGTCTTTGTGTATCTTTGTCCTGAAGTAAGTCTCATGTAGTCAGTATACTGCTAGTTATTGTTTTTAATCCATAGCCCATCTCTGTCTGTGATCAGAGCATTTAGTTAATTGACATTAAACACGTTATTGACTGGAGGGTTTTTGCAGAAACTAATGCCTGAGGCCAGTGATTTGTTACATAAATGAATATTAAAGCACCCGTGTTTGGGTAAGTATCCACTTTCCTTGCACTTAATGTGTTTATTTGAAACTTCATACATCTCTTCCTAAAGCTTTCTAGTATTTTATTATAGTGATAGGCAATATAGCAGGCATCTCTGTGCAGGGCAACAGAACATCTATTACAAATATACCATGTTTCACTGTGCTTTCCCCTGGAAGAGCAGACTCTACACTTTCTGGCAGCATTTCTTATTTAGTCCCATGAGTATTATTTCCTTCAGAATATATTGTTTTGTTTTACCCAGTAGTCACAAGGTTTATCTTTGTGGTGGGTTCTTTGAGAAATGAGAAATTTTCTGATGCATCACTTTGAAAATTTTACAGTAATCAACTTGCATTTATAATATACATAAGGTTGAAACAAAAACCTAAGGGAGCAAAATGTAAATGCTAATGACAATCATAAGTTGTATAATTAACCCTTGATCAATTTTAAGCTTTAAGAACTTTTAATGGTAATGTTAATTATATCACTCTCTAAAAACATATTGATTTATCTGTGGTCAGTAAAATTTGAGCAACAAAAAACATTATGTCTCTGTACTTATTGTCATTTTAGTCTTGTTTTTCAATTGTTTTATAGATCTTTGTTCATTTCTTTCTGTTTTTACTTGGTGGTTTGAGGATTTTCTTTTGTTGTGTGCTTGAGTTCGTTTCTTCATGTTATTGTCAGTCTGTGGCAAGATTTTTGACTTGGGGTTACTGTGGGTTTCCTATATGTTTACCAATAATTATTTCTACCTGCTTTAAACTGACAGTCATTCAAGTTCCAAGGTATATTTCAAGATTTATGTTTTTCACTCCCCTCCCCTACATTTTGTGATTTAGTTCAGTTCAGTTCAGTTGCTCAGTCGTGTCCGACTCTTTGCAACCCCATGAACTGCAGCATGCCAGGCCTCCCTGTCCATCACCAACTCCCAGAGTCCACCCAAACCCATGTCCATCGAGTCAGTGATGCCATCCAACCATCTCATCCTCTGTCGTCCCCTTCTCCTCCTGCCCTCAATCTTTGCAAGAGTCAGGGTCTTTTCAAATGGGTCAGCTCTTTGCAAAGTATTGGAGTTTCAGCTTCAAAATCAGTCCTACCAATGAACACCCAGGACAGATCTCCTTTAGGTTGGACTGGTTGGATCTCCTTTAGGATGGACTGGTTGGATCTCCTTTAGGATGGACTGGTTGGATCTCCTTGCAGTCCAAGGGACTCTCAAGAGGCTTCTCCCAACACCACACTTCAAAAGCATCAATTCTTCGATGCTCAGCTTTCTTTATAGTCCAACTCTCACATCCATACATAACCACTGGAAAAACCATAGCATTGACTAGACGGACCTTTGTTGGCAAAGTAATGTCTCTGCTTTTTAATATGCCGTCTAGGTTCGTCATCACTTTCCGTCCAAGGAGTAAGCGTCTTGTAATTTCATGGCTGCAGTCACCATCTGCAGTGATTTTGGAGCCCATAAAAATAAAGTCAGCCACTGTTTCCACTGTTTCCCCATCTATTTGCCATGAAGTGATGGGACCAGATGCCATGATCTTTGTTTTCTGAATGTTGAGCTTTAAGCCAACTTTTTCACTCTCCTCTTTCATTTTCGTCAAGAGGCTCTTTAGTTCCTCTTCACTTTCTGCCATAAGGGTGGTGTCATCTGCATATCTGAGGTTATTGATATTTCTCCCGGCAGTCTTGATTTCAGCTTGTGCTTCATCCAGCCCAGCGTTTCTCATGATGTACTCTGCATATAAGTTAAATAAGTAGGGTGACAATATACAGCCTTGACGTACTCCTTTTCCTACTTGGAACCAGTTTGTTGTTCCAGGTCCAGTTCTAACTCTTGCTTCCTGACATACAGATTTCTCAGGAGGCAGGTCAGGTGGTTTGGTATTCCCATCTCTTTCAGAATTTTCCACAGTTTCTTGTGATCCACAGTCAAAGCCTTTGGCATAGCCAATAAAGCAGAAACAGGTGTTTTTCTGGAATTCTCTTGCTTTTTTGATGATCCAGCAGATGTTGGCAATTTGATTTCTGGTTCCTCTGCCTTTCCTAAATCCAGCTTGAACATCTGGAATTTTGCAGTTCATGTATTGCTGAAGCCTGGCTTGGAGAATTTTGAGCATTACTTTACTGGCAGATGTCCTATTTTACATCTTTGCTCTTAGCCTTTTAGTGTTTAATAGCTATAATCACTTTTAAATTTTTTGGTTTATTTTTAAATTATGTACTGGCTTATTTAAGTGACCTTCAATCCTTTCATAAAGTTGCCTTTTGTGATTTTCCTTTCCTATATATTCTTGCTTTTCTATTTAGAGAAGATGTTTCAGTATTTCTTTTAGGTTAGGTTTGGTATTTCTGAATTCTTTTAATTTTTGCTTGTCCAAGAAAATCTTTATCTCTCCTTCTATTCTAAATGATGATCTTGCTTGGTGGAGTACCTACTTTGAATATATCATGTCACTCCCTTTTAGCCTGTAATATTTCTGCAGAGAAATCCACTGATATCCTTAAGGAGGTTCCCTTTTAGGTAACTGTTTTTTCTTTTTTAAGCTATGAAAGTATCATAACACATTTGCAGGATACTTGGAAAATACAGAATAAAATTATATATTCTTCCGCTATACAACTTTTTTTTAAGTAGACAAGTTAAGATTTTTAGTTGCAGTTTCCAGTCAAACTCAAAAATTACTACAATGAATAGACAGAAAAGTAGAAGGATATAGTAGACCTGAAAAACACTATGAGCCAAATCAACATAATTAAGACTTACACAGTTTTCATACAACAGCAGGATACAAATCCTATTCAAGTTCCCATAGACTATCACCCAATAGATACTGGAACATATCCCGGGATATAAAACAAAGTGCAAATTTTTCCTGGTCTAAAGATATTGAACTCATAGAGTCTATTCTCATCACTGTGGAATTATGTAATAAATCAATATTGAAAGCAATTTTAAAATAACCCACATATTTTCAAATGAAGTGTGATATTTACCAAGAGAGATCTTTAACTTAGCCATTGAAAGCCTCAATAAAGTTAAGAGACTGAAAAATATATAGAAGGTGATTGCAGAGAAGAAGGCATTTAAGAGAGAGATTAATATCAAGGATACTTTTAAAACCCTATGTATTTGGAAATTAAATGTCCACTTTTTTTTTAAAAAAAGCTTTAGTTGTAATGTTCTTTTCATTCAATGTCTGAACTGATATTGCTAATGTAGGAATTGCAAACTGGACAGTAAATTTCCACTTTTAGCCAGATTCATCAAGAAACAAAGGGAGAAAAATCAAATCAATAAAATTAGAAATGAAAATGGAGAGATCACAACAGACAACACAGAAATACAAAGGATCATAAGAGACTACTATCAGCAATTATATGCCAATAAAATGGACAACTTGGAAGAAATGGACAAATCCTTAGAAAAGTACAACTTTCCAAAACTGAACCAGGAAGAAATAGAAAATCTTAATAGACCCATCACAAGCATGGAAATTGAAACTGTAATCAGAAATCTTCCAGCAAACAAAAGCCCAGGTCCAGACGGATTCACAGCTGAATTCTACCAAAAATTTAGAGAGGAGCTAACACCTATCCTACTCAAACTCTTCCAGAAAATTGCAGAGGAAGGTAAACTTCCAAACTCATTCTATGAGGCCACCATAACCCTACTACCAAAACCTGACAAAGATGCCACAATAAAAGAAAACTACAGGCCAATATCACTGATGAAAATAGATGAAAAAATCCTTAACAAAATTCTAGCTATCAGAATCCAAAAACACATTAAAAAGATCATACACCATGACCAAGTGGGCTTTATCCCAGGGATGCAAGGATTCTTAAATATCCGCAAATCAATCAATGTCATATACCACATTAATAAACTGAAAAATAAAAGCATATGATTATCTCAATAGATGCAGAGAAAGCCTTTGACAAAATTCAACATCCATTTATGATAAAAACTCTCCAGAAAGCAGGAATAGAAGGAACATACCTCAACATAATAAAAGCTATATATGACAAACCCACAGCAAACATTATCCTCAAGGGTGAAAAATTGAAAGCATTTCCCCTAAAGTCAGAAACAAGACAAAGGTGCCCACTTTCACCACTACTATTCAACATCATTTTGGAAGTTTTGGCCACAGCAATCAGAGCAGAAAAAGAAATAAAAGGAGTCCTAACTGGAAAAGAAGAAGTAAAACTCTCACTGTTTGCAGATGACATGATCCTCTACATAGAAAACCCTAAAGACTCCACCAGAAAATTACTAGAGCTAATCAATGAATATAGTCAAGCTGCAGGATATAAAATCAACACACAGAAATCCCTTGCATTCCTATACACTAATAATGAGAAAATAAAAGGAGAAATTAAGGAAACAATTCCATTCACCATTGCAATGAAAAGAATAAAATACTTAGGAATATATCTACCTAAACAAAAGACCTATATATATAAAACTATAAAACACTGGCGAAAGAAATCAAAGAGGACACTAATAAATGGAGAAATATACCGTGTTCATGGATCGGAAGAATCAATATAGTAAAAATGAGTATACTACCCAAAGCAATCTATAGATTCAATGCAATCCTTATCAAGCTACCAACGTATTTTTCACAGAGCTAGAACAAATAATTTCACAATTTGTTTGGAAATACAAAAAACCTTGAATAGCCAAAGCAATCTTGAGAAAGAAGAATGGAACTGGAGGAATCAACCTGCCTGACTTCAGGCTCTACTACAAAGCCACAGTCATCAAGACAGTATGGTACTGGCACAAAGACAGAAATATAGATCAGTGGAACAAAAT
>SJYQ01002816.1:70811-88684 GCA_006410935.1 Redunca redunca
CTGTTGCTTTCTGACCTGCATATAGGTTTCTCAAGAGGCAGGTCAGGTGGTCTGGTATTCCCATCTCTTTCAGAATTTTCCACAGTTTATTGTGATCCACACAGTCAAAGGCTTTGGCCTAGTCAATAAAGCAGAAATAGATGTTTTTCTGAAACTCTCTTGCTTTTTCCATGATCCAGCAGATGTTGGCAATTTGATCTCTGGTTCCTCTGCCTTTTCTAAAACCAGCTTGAACATCTGGAAGTTCACGGTTCACGTATTGCTGAAGCCTGGCTTGGAGAATTTTGAGCATTACTTTACTAGCATGTGAGATGAGTGCAATTGTGTGGTAGTTTGAGCATTCTTTGGCATTTTTTTTCTTTGGGATTGGAATGAAAAGTTACATGTGAACATTATAGGAAATTTATATTCAAGTGTCCATAAAAAAGTTTATTAGAACACAGCCTTGATCTTTCACTTACACATTGTGTATGGCAGCTTTTGCACAATGTCAGATTAAGAGTTGAATTGTTGTGACAGAAACTATATGGTCCACAGATTCTAAAATATTTACCATCTGAACCTTTATAGATAATTTGCTAACCTTTGCCTTCGAATACTTAGAATAACTTAGAAAAGTGTGGTCCATTAGAATTATAGGTTTTAAATCTCTCCAGTTCTATTTTGGTTTAAATAGCGTGATGAACAAAACAATTTGTTTGATCCTCAGTTAGTAGTTTTTTGTTTCATTCATGACTTAACATAAATTCTTGAGAGCAAAACGTAAAATAAAATATTTGAAATAGCTTTCTTTATCCTGAACTAAAATCCTACCTCACATCTGTCATGCTAGAGTAAAAGGGATGACTAACATATCATTTTGTGTTGGGCCACATAATTAATGGACCAGTGAACACATTGATGAGTTTAGATGAAAAGTGACTGAAATTTGAACTGTTAGCTTTCCCTTTCTAGTTACTTCAAAACTAGTTTGGGCTTTAAACATCAGCTTAACAGGTGCTTATCTTTTCTTCTTGTCAGATAAATAGGGTTCCTAAGACATAGTTCTGTGGTTTGAAAAAGAAAAACCCAAGATTCCTACAAATGAATCACAGATAAAGACTAGACTATCTCATTGCCCCTAAAGACTGCCTCCACCCATTGACACAGCCTTTATATCTGTTCAGATACAAAAATTAGAACTGTCACCACTGAATACTAAGTTAGTAAGTAATCACACAGAAAAGTTTTTACCTTAAGTTTGAGCACTGACTAGAATTCAATTTGGTAATTCATGGTATGATCCCTGAGTCGGGAAGATTCCATAGAGAAGGGAATGGCAACCCACTCCAATATTCTTGCCTGGAAAATTCCATGAACAGAGAAGCCTGGTGGGCTACAGTCCTTGGGGTTGCAAAGAATTGGACACAACTGAGCGACTAACAACACAACAAATTCATGGTACAAGTATTAAAACCTTTAATACCTAACCTAAAAGTTAGATGTTTGAATTATTACCTTAAGTTTAGATCACAAAAGTTATTTTGTTGGAAGTAAGATTTTGGTCAGCTTAGCAGGAGCAGATCATGAGGGATTTTCATTGACTTTATTGTGCTTTTATGTACAGTTTCTACTTTTGATGAGTTCATATTTTATTAGGATTAAATTATCTAAAATTCTGGAAAGAATATTTAGAATATTATTCAAATGTAATGCTTGTTTTCCTTATTTCAATCCAAAATGATGTAGTTGTTAGAAAAGTATGATGTATATATGTATGTGCTTCTGCATTTAATATTTTAATGTAACATTAGTCATTTCTCATAAGCTATACCATGCTTTAAAAGAGATTTCCCCATAGTTCTTTACAAAGATAGTAAAGGTCTCCAGTGAAACTTCTCATATTAATAGCAGCTTAAATTCTATATATATTAACAGTATATTTTAAAATATTGGTTAAAAACTGCCAACAATTAATAACTTCATCCTCCATCAGAAATAGTTGCTGAGCTATAATGAAGTTTGTTTTATCTAATTGTTATGTTTAAATATTCAATTTACATATGTACATAGTGCAATAAATATTCTTTGCCTTGCTCTTTATTATTTGGACTTTTTATTTATTTTTTTCCCAGATGGATCATTTTATGAGCCAAAACATAGGAGCACTTTCTGAATTTACCTTTAGGCATTAAGACAAAAGAAGTAGGGGTATTATAACCTGACTTGTTTAAAACATCACCATGCTACTTTGAATGACAGTTTACAATTTACAAGTAGGGTGTGGCTAATAAAGTCACTGAAGCAGACATAAGCATAGGTTTTCCTTTATACACAGTTCTGGCCTGTCAATCATACCTCCTAAATGCTTTGTTGCACAGGCATGCCAATAACTAAAACCACATTTTATCATTTTGTACCCAAAGGCTTTAAAAGGCCGTGCAACCACATCAGTGTTTGAAAACCCAAGATTAAAGTGTAAGTCCTCAAGGAGAGACTTCTGTTCCATCTAGAAGAGTAAAATTTCCTTGCAATTAAAATAATTTATTATAAGAATTATAAATACTACATTTTTAAAAAATTGTTAAAACTTGGTATTAAAGTGCTTGTTCTGACTTGCTTCCAAATTTTCTATAAGGTAACTTTTACACTCTAGAAAATATTAATATGAGTGACTTAAATATGTGTATTATCTTCAGTGGTATAATGAATATTTATGCCTGTTAAGGCATGGTAAAAACAAACCAACAGCAAAACAGGAAAAACCTATGGCTATGAATATGCTGACTATATCTCTTTCCCATGCTGCCCAAACATGGCATCCTTAGTAATTTTTTAAAATGTATTATCTATGTATATTCTATCTTTTGTGTAGTAATCTGGTACAGAGTTTTAACTCAAAGAAATAGATTTTGGTGGTAGAAGCAGGCTTTAAGCCAATAAAAGTTCTCTATATGTCTCAGTACTTTTTAGTTTTAGAAAATTGGTTCTTATTATAGCAGATTGGAACTTCCAGATGCTCAAGCTGGTTTTAGAAAAGGCAGAGGAACCAGAGATGAAATTGCCAACATCCGCTGGATCATCGAAATCACTTCATGGGAAACAGATGGGGAAACAGTGGAAACAGTGTCGGACTTTATTTTTTGGGGCTCCAAAATAACAGCAGATGGTGATTGCAGCCATGAAATTAAAAGACTTTTACTCCTTGGAAGGAAAGTTATGATCAACCTAGATAGCATATTGAAAAGCAGAGACATTATTTTGCCAACAAAGGTCCATCTAGTCGAGGCTATGGTTTTTCCAGTGGTCATGTATGGATGTGAGAGTTGGACTGTGAAGAAAGCTGAGTGCCAAAGAATTGATGCTTTTGAACTGTGGTGTTGGAGAAGACTCTTGGGAGTCCCTTGGACTGCAAGGAGATCCAACCAGTTCATCCTAAAGGAAATCAGTCCTGGGTGTTCATTGGAAGGAGTGATGCTGAAGCGGAAACTCCAATACTTTGGCCACCTTGTGCAGAGTTGACTCACTGGAAAAGACCCTAATGCTGGGAGGGATTGGACTTTCCAAAGAAATCCCAGGATTGATCTCCTTCAGAATGGACTGGTTGGATCTCCTTGCAGTCCAAGGGACTCTCAAGACTCTGCTACAACACCACAGTTCAAAAGCATCAATTCTTCGGTGCTCAGCCTTCTTCACAGTCCAACTCTCACATCCATACATGACTACTGGAAAAACCATAGCCTTGACTAGACGGACCTTAGTCGGCAAAGTAATGTCTCTGCTTTTGAATATGCTGTCTAGGTTGGTCATAACTTTTCTTCCAAGGAGTAAGCGTCTTTTAATTTCATGGCTGCAGTCACCATCTGCAGTGATTTTGGAGCCCCCCAAAATAAAGACTGACACTGTTTCCACTGTTTCCCCATCTATTTCCCATGGAGTGATGGGACCAGATGCCATGATCTTAGTTTCTGAATGTTGAGCTTTAAGCCAACTTTTTCACTCTCCTCTTTCACTTTCATCAAGAGGCTTTTTAGTTCCTCTTCACTTTCTGCCATAGGGTGGTGTCATCTGCAGATCTGAGGTTATTGATATTTCTCCCGGCAATCTTGATTCCAGCTTGTGTTTCTTCCAGTCCAGCGTTTCTCATGATGTACTCTGCATATAAGTTAAATAAGCAGGGTGACAATATACAGCTTTGACGGACTCCTCTTCCTATTTGGAACCAGTCTGTTCAATGTCCAGTTCTAACTGTTGCTTCCTGGCCTGCATACAGATTTCTCAAGAGGCAGGTCAGGTGGTCTGGTATTCCCATCTCTTTCAGAATTTTCCAGTTTATTGTGATCCACACAGTCAAAGGCTTTGGCCTAGTCAATAAAGCAGAAATAGATGTTTTTCTGGAACTCTCTTGCTTTTTCCATGATCCAGTGGATGTTGACAATTTGATCTCTGGTTCCTCTGCATTTTCTAAAACCAGCTTGAACATCAGGATGTTCACAGTTCATGTATTGCTGAAGCCTAGCTTGGAGAATTTTGAGCATTACTTTACTAACACTAAGCTAAACGTGAGGTAGTTGACTGTAAGTATGACTCTGAAAGGCTCTAGGAAATTTTTAGCTAAAATGAATAGATGGATCTGTCCTGGAGGAAAATGTTTTTTCCCGCTTTGATGATGTCTTGTGATGACTGTTGTTTTTTGTTTGCCATTTTAGAAAGTTTTCACTGCCTTACTAGGTTTCTAATTCTGAAGTTCTCCCTAATTTGTGATTGATGAGAGTTTATAAAGTTATCTAGTACTACAGAGGAAAAGCAGTTGCAGAAGTCAAAATTACTAAGTAGTAATATTCATCAAGTGAATGTGGTAAATAAATATTTACTGGTTAGTGCTGGACCTATGTTTGAATTTTCTTTTAGATATTGAGCCAGGTATATTTGCAAATGACTTCTCCATTCCCTGGCCTGTAACTCTTACCTTTAGGGGCTTGTCTCTAACAGATTCTTGATTAGGTTAGGCATTGCTATGTGTAGTCATCCAGTTATTTATTCCTATTATCTCAGTTTATTAAAACAGTGGAAAATTTATTATTAGAACTCAGGCAAAATTTTATACACTTTTTTTAGGGTTAATTAAGCAGGGAAATGAGGTTATAAAAATGGAAGATGAAATAATGTGTGAGTCCCAGAAGACTTTAAATATTTTTGATGAAGGGGTTTGTCATCCTATTCTATGGTAGATCCTTTCCTATAGTTGCATGGAATATTGCTTAGAAGAATCATCTCCAGGCTCTTAAAGATGCATTGTTTGGGGTTGGTCAGATGGGGTTACTCTTACAAGAAATTCAGCTTTACCTGGACAGAAACTTATGTAAAGCTGAATATTAAGACTCAAAATCAAAATCATCCATATATATGATTACTCCTGATACATTATAAAGCATCAGCCTTTGGAGTCTGGCTGAAGCATTGCATGGGTTTAAAGGGCCATCACAAGTTTTAGCTCAAGAGTATTTGGAAGACTTTTTCACTTACAGTTCTACCCAATAAGTCCAGATTCTTTATGACTCACACCATCAGAACTGTAAGGTACTGGCACAGTAGGAATTCCCCCACCCCCAAACCCTTTTTAAAAAACAAGACAGTGGCTAAAATTGAAGATCTTATATACCACGGCTGGAAATTGGGAATACAGAAACAAGAACTGCTGGCTTGGATAATAATTACATTGCTTGCTATGCTAAATAACAAGTCTTTTACTTGCAGTTACAGTGATCATGTAACTCTTTTTGTCTCTTGGTCCGAGGAGGCCAAGAGGAGGCAGCACATTTGGTCAGAATTCTACGAGTGGATAGAGCAGATGGTGCACATAGCTAGGTGGTTTATGGACTATGCTTAAGGCCCTGCCTAGAGGTGAAGCATTTGAGTCCTCAGTACAACATTGATATATAATTCTGCATTTATAGCGATTACATTTACAGTGATTTTATATACATTTATAAGCTAGTTAACTAAAAAGCCTCATGATGAAAGTGAAAGAGGAGAGTGAACAAGTTGGTTTAAGCTCAACATTCAGAAAACGAAGATTATGGCATCTCGTCCCATCACTTCATGGGAAATAGATGGGGAAACAGTGGATATAGTGTCAGACTTTATTTTTCTGGGCTCCAAGATTACTGCAGATGGTGACTGCGGCCATGAAATTAAAAGGCTCTTACTCCTTGGAAGGAAAGTTATGACCAACCTACACAGCATATTCAAAAGCAGAGACATTATTTTGTCAACAAAGGTCCATCTAATCAAGGCTATGGTTTTTCCAGTAGTCATGTATGGATGTGAAAGTTGGACTGTGAAGAAAGCTGAGCACCGAAGAATTGATGCTTTTGAAGTGTGGTGTTGGAGAAGACTCTTGAGAGTCCCTTGGACTGCAACGAGATCCAACCAGTCCCTTCTGAATGGGAGAAAATAATAGCAAATGAAGCAACTGACAAACAACTAATCTCAAAAATATACAAGCAACTCCTGCAGCTCAATTCCAGAAAAATAAATGACCCAATCAAAAAATGGGCCAAAGAACTAAATAGACATTTCTCCAAAGAAGACATATGGATGGCTAACAAACACATGAAAAGATGCTCAACATCACTCAATATTAGAGAAATGCAAATCAAAACCATAATGAGGTACCACTTCACACCAGTCAGAATGGCTGCGATCCAAAAGTCTGCAAGCAATAAATGCTGGAGAGGGTGTGGAGAAAAGGGAACACTCTTACATTGTTGGTGAGAATGCAAACTAGTACAGCCACTGTGGAGAACAGTGTGGAGATTCCTTAAAAAATTGCAAATAGAACTGCCTTATGACCCAGCAATCCCACTGCTGGGCATACACACCAAGGAAACCAGAATAGAAAGAGACACATGTACCCCAATGTTCATTGCAGCACTGTTTATAATAGCCAGGACATGGAAACAACCTAGATGTCCATCAGCAGATGAATGGATAGGAAGGTTTGGTACATATACACAATGGAGTATTACTCAGCCATTAAAAAGAATACATTTGAATCAGTTCTAATGAGATGGATGGAACTGGAGCCGATTATACAGAGTGAAGTAAGTCAGAAAGAAAAACACCAATACAGTATACTAACACATATATATGGAATTTAGAAAGATGGTAATGATGATCCTGTATGCGAGACAGCAAAAGAGACACAGATGTGTAGAGCGGACTTTTGGACTCTGAGGGAGAGGGAGAGGGTGGGATGATTTGGGAGAATGGCACTGAAACATGTATACTATCATGTAAGAAACGAATCGCCAGTCTATGTCCGATGCAGGATACAGGATGCTTGGGGCTGGTGCATGGGGATGACCCAGAGAGATGTTATGGGGAGGGAGGTGGGAGGGGGATTCATGTTTGGGAATGCATGTACACCCATGGTGGATTCATGTCAATGTATGGCAAAACCAATACAGTATTGTAAAGTAAAGTAAAAACAAAAATAAAAAAAAATAAAAAAAATAAAAAAAGGAGATCAGTCCCGGGTGTTCTTTGGAAGGAATGATGCTAAAGCTGAAACTCCAATACTTTGGCTACCTGATGCAAAGAGTTGACTCATTGGAAAAGACTCTGATGCTGGGAAGGATTTGGGGCAGGAGGTGAAGGGGATGACAGAGGATGAGATGGCTGGATGGCATCACCAACTCGATGGACATGAGTTAGGGTGAACTCCGGGAGTTGGTGATGGACAGGGAGGCCTGGTGTGCTGCAATTCATGGGGTCGCAAAGAGTTGGACATAACTGAGCGACTGAACTGAACTGACTGATAAGCTAGTTAATACTTCATTATGCCTTTCAGTATAGAATTGTCACAAGGACTTAAAATTTGAAAATAGTAAGACTACATTTATTTCTAATCTACATTAAAATTATAACATTGTATTATCTTATTAAAATTATGTGTGAAAGGTACATATTCATTATCTATGACTGATTACAGCAAAGGAAAACTGATGTCATATATTTGTTTTAGAAGAAGAAAAGGTAGAAAAATATTAAGAACAGCTGATCTACCTATAATGCATAAAAAATGGGGAAGTAGCACAAGAAACAAATTACCTATAAAATGGATAAATTGTTTCATTCTTTTAGTCCCTGATAGACAAAAATGAGAATTAATTATATCAGTACTGAATAAATATTGTTGTTGTGTTCAGTTTCTAAGTCATATCCAACTCTTTGCAACCTTGTGGACTGCAAATCTTCTCTGTACTTTATTGTTGCTGTTCAGTCCTTAACTTGTGTGCCACTCTTTGCGACCCCATGGACTGCAGCATGCCAGGCTTTCCTGTTCTTCACTATCTTGTGGAGTTTGCTCAGACTCATGTCCATACAGTTGGTGGTGCCATCCAACCATTTCATCTATCACGTCCTTTTACTCCTACCTGCAATCCTTCGCAGCATCAGGGTCTTTTCCGGTGAGCAGGCTTTGCACATCAGGTGGCCAAAGTATTGCAGCTTCAGCATCAGTTCTTCCAATGAATATTCAGGGTTGATTTCCTAGAGGATTGACTGGTTTGACTTCCTTGCTGTTCACAGGACTCTCAAGAGTCTTCTCTAGCACCACAATTTGAAAGCATCCATTCTTTGGCACTCAGCCTTCATTATGGTCCAACTCTCACATCATACATGACTATTGGAAAAACCATAGCATTGACTATATGAACCTTTGTTGGAAAAGTAATGTCTCTGCATTTTAATATGCTGTGTAAGTTTATCATAGCTTTCCTTCCAAGGAGCAAGCTTCTTTTAATTTCATGGCTACACTCACCGTCTGCAATGATTTTGGACCCCAAGAAAATGAAGTTAGTCACTATTTCCACTTTTTTCCCATCTGTTTCCCATGAAGTGATAGGACTGGATGTATGAACTTAGTTTCTTGAGTGTTGAGTTTTAGGCCAGCTTTTTCATTCTCCTCTTTCACCTTCATCAAGAGGCTCTTTGTCTTCACTTTCTGCCATTAGGGTGGTGTCATCTGCATATCTGAGGTTATTGATTTTTCTCCTGGCATTCTTGATTCCAGCTTGAGTTTCATCCAACTCTTCATTCACATGATGTTCTCTGCATATAAATTAAGCCTTGACGTACTCCTTTCCCAATTTTGAAGCAGTCTGTTGTTCCATGTCCAGTTCTAACTGTTGCTTCTTGACTGGCATACAGGTTTCTCAGGAGGCAGGTAAGGTGATCTGGTATTCTCATCTCTTAAAGAATTTTCCACAGTGTGTTGTGACTGATCTACACAAAGGCTTTAACATAGTCAATGAAGCAGATGTTTTTCTGAAATTCTCTACCTTTTTCTATGATCCAACAGATGTTAGCAGTTTGATTTCTGGTTTCTCTGCCTTTTCTAAACCAACACCTGGAAGTTCTTGGTTCAGATACCATTGAAACCTAGGTTGAAGAATTTTGAGCATTACCTTGCTAGCATGTGACATGAGCACTGTTGTGTAATATTTGAGCATTCTTTGGCAATGCTCCTCTTTAGGATTGAAATGAAAACTGACCTTTCAAGTCCTGTGGACACTGCTGAGTTTTCTAAATTTGTTGGCACGTTGAGTATAGCATTATCTTTTAGGGTTTTAATTAACTCAATTAGAATTCCATCACCTCCACTTGCTTTGTTCATAGTAATGCTTCTTAAGGCCCATCCTTCACACTCCAGGATGTCTGGCTCTAGGTGAGTGATCACACAATTGTGGTTACCCAGGTCATTAAGACCTTTTTTGTACAATTCTTCTGAGGATTTCTGCCACCTGTTCTTAATATCTTTCATTTTTGTTAGGTCCATACTGTTTCTGTCCTTTATTGTGCCCATCTTTGCATGAAATGTCCCCTTGGTATCTAAATTTTCTTGAAGAGATCTCTAGTCTTTCCCGTTCTATTGTTTTCTTCTATTTCTATGCATTGCTCACTTAAGGCTTTCTTATCTCTCCTTACTATTCTTTGAAACTCTGCATTCAGATGGGTATCTCTTTCCTTTTCTCCTTTGCATTTCACTTCTCTTCTCTCAGCTATTTGTAAGGCCTCCTCAGAAAACTATCTTACCTTGTTGCATTTCTTTTTCTTGGGGTGGTTTTGGTCATTGCCTCCTGTACAGTGTTACGAATCTCTGTCCATAGTTCTTCAGGCACTCTATCAGATCTAATCCTTTGAATCTATTTGTCACGTCCTCTGTATAATCGTAAGGGATTTGATTTAGGTCATACCTAAATGGTCTAATGGTTATCCCTACTTTCTTCAATTCAAGTCTGAATTTTGTAGTAAGGAGTCCATGATCTGAGCCACAGACAACTCCAGGTCTTGTTTTTGCTGACTGTATAGAGCCTGCATCTTTGGCTACAAAGAATATAATCAATCTGATTTCAGTACTGACCATCTATCTGGTGATGTCCATTTGTAGAGTCATTTCTTTGTTGGAAGACGGTGTTTGCTATGACCAGTGCATTCTCTTGGCAGAATTCTGTCAGCCTCTACTGCTTCATTTTGTTCCAAGACCAAACTTGCCTGTTACTCCAGGTATCTGTTGACTTCCTACTTTTGCATTCCAGTCCCCTAAAATGAAAAGGACGACCCTTTTTTTTGTTGTTGTTGTTAGTTCTGGAAGGTCTTTTAGATCTTCACAGTACCATTCAACCTCATTTTCTTTGGCATTAGTGGTAGGGGTATAGACTTGGATTACTGTGATATTGAATGGTTTGCCTTGGAAATGAACAGAGATCATTCAGTTGTTTTTGAGATTGTACCCACTTACTGCATTTTGGACTCTTGTTGACTATGAGGGCTACTTTATTTCTTCTAAGGGATTCTTGTCCATTGTAGTATATATACTTTTGTAAAATGATCATTTGCAAAAAGCATAGAGTGAGAAATTAGCATTAATATGATATATAACCACATTTATTAAGAATATATTCCAATACCAAACATCAAATTTGAACAGTGCAAAAACCGCAATGTTTGCACCAACCTAATATGTAGCTATTAAGCTTTCCTAACACTGCTTGTTGAGGAGAATGTCTTTTCTCCATTGTATATTCTTGCCTCCTTTGTTGTAGATTGAAAGTGAAGTTGCTCAGTCATGTCCGACTTTTTGCGCCCCCATGGACTGTAGCCTACCAGGCTCCTCTGTCCATGGGATTTTCCAAGCAATAATACTGGAGTGGATTGCCATTTCCTTTTCCAGGAGATCTTCCCAACCCAGGGATTGAACCCTGGTCTCCCACATTGTAGACAGATGCTTTACCATCTGAGCCACCAGGGAAGTCTCTGTTATAGATTAATTGACCATATATGGGTTTATTTGGGGGTTCTCTATTCTATTCCATTGAGCCGGATGTCTGTGTTTGTCCCAATGCCATGCTGTTTTGATTATTGTAGCTTTGTAGTATAAAGTCTAGATGGACTATGCTTCCACCTTTTTTCCTCCTCAGGATGCTTTGGCAATTTGGAGTCTTTTGTGCTTTCTTATAAATTTCAGGATTCTTTATTAAATAATAAATATTATTTTTTACTTTGATTTATAGGGCAGTAGTTGAGATGCAGACATAGAGAACAGACTTGTGGACATTGGTATCTTGATAGGGATTGGTTAAATCTATAGATTGCTTAGGTAGTATGGACTTTTTAACAATATTAATTTTTGAAATCCAAGAATGTGTATTTGGATATCATGTCCTGTGATATAAATGAAGTCTAACTGTTCTATTGTATCATTTAGGATCTCTATTGCCTTATTGATTTTTCTGCCTGGATGATTGGCCCATTGATGTCAGTGGAGTATTAAAGTTCCCCACTATTATTACTGTCAACTTCTCCCTTTATGACTGTTAGAAGAACCTCAAAATACTATGTTGGGTATATATATATTTACAATTGTTATATCTTCTTGGATTGATCCCTTGATCATTATGTAGTGTGTCCTTTTTGTGAAGCCATGTGGTCCTGGACTTTTGTTTGTTGGAATTTTTTGAGAATTTATTTTTAATTGGAGAATAATTGCTTCACAATTCTATGTTGGTTTCTGCTGCACATCAACATGAATTAGCCATAGGTATACATATGTCCATGGGTTTGCAAAGAGTCAGACATGACTCAGCAACTTTCACATACAACCTTCCTCCCACCTCCCACCCAATCCCAATCCTCTAGGTTATTACATAGCACTGAGTTGAGCTCCCTGCATCATACAGCAAATTCCTACTAGCTATCTATTTTACATATAGTAATATATATGTTTCAGTGCTATTCTGTCAGTCCATCTCATCCTCTCCTTCCTTCACTGTGTCCCCAGGTTTGTTCTTTGTGTCTGCGTCTCTACTGCTGCCATACAAATAGGTTCATCAGTACCATTTTTCTAGATTCTAGGTTCATCAGTACCATTTTTCTAGATTCCATATATATGTGTTAATATACAACATCTGTTTTTCTCCTTCTGACTTTGTTGTTGTACAGTTGCCAAGTATTTTCCAACTCTTTGCAACCACATGGACTGCAACATGACAGGCCTCCCTGTCTCCTACCATCTCTTGGTATTTGCCCAAGTTCATGTCCATTGACTCGGTGATACCATCTCATCCTCTGTTGTGCTCTTCTCCTTCTGCCTTCAATCTTTTCCAGCATCAAGGTCTTTTCCAATGAGTCAGTTCTTCACATCAGGTGGCCAGAGTGTTGGAGCTTTGGCTTCAGCATCAGTCCTTCCAGTGAATATTCGGGGTTGATTTCCTTTAAGATTGACTGGTTAGATCTCATTACTGTCCAAGGGACTCTCAAGAGTCTTCAGCACAACCATTCAAAAGCATCAATTCTTTGGTGCTCTGCCTACTTTATGGTCCAACTCTCACATCTGTATATGATTATGTGAAAGACCACAGTTTTGACTATATGGACCTTTGTCAGCAAAGTGATATCTTTGCTTTTTAATACACTAAGTGTGTCATAGCTTTCCTTCCAAGGTGCAGTCATCTTCTAATTTCATGGCTGCAGTCACCATCTACAATGATTTTAGAGCCCAAGAAAAGGAAATCTGTCACTGCTTCCACCTTTTCCCCTTTTATTTACCATGAAGTGATGGGGCTGGATGCCAAGATCTTAAGCTTTCTGAATGTTGAGTTTTAGGCCAGCTTTTTCATTCTCCTCTTTTACCTTCATCACGAGGCTCTAAGTTTGTTTTCATTTTCTGCCATTAGAGTGGTATCATCTGCATATTTGAGGTTGTTGATATTTTTCCCTGCAATCTTGATTCCAGAGTGTAATCCATCCAGCTTGGCATTCCACATGATGTGTTCTGCAAAAAGTTAAATAAACAGGATGACAATATACAGCCTTATATTACTCCTTTCTCAATTTTGAACCAGTCAGTTGTTCCATATAATTTTCTGTTGCTTCTTGACCCATATACAGGTTTCTCAGGAGACAGGTAAGATGATCTGGTATTCCCATCTCTTTGTTTTACACAGTTTGTTATGATTCACACAGTCTAAGGTTTTGTGTAGTCAATAGAACAGAAGTAAATGTATTTTTTGGAATTCCTTTGCTTTCTCTATGATCCAGTGAATGTTGGCAGTTTGATCTCTGGTTCCTTTGCCTTTTCTAATGGATGGAACTGGAACCGATTATACAGAGTGAAGCCAGAAAGAAAAACACCAATACAGTATACTAACGCATATATATGGAATTTAGAAAGATAGGGATGATGACCCTGTATGCGAGACAACAAAAGAGAGTCAGATCTATAGAGTGAACTGTTGAACTCTGGGGGAGAGAGGGAGGGAGAGGGTGGGATGAGATGGGAGAATGGCATTGAAACATGTATACTATCATGTAAGAAACGAATCGCCAGTCGATGTCTGATGCAGGATGCAGGATGCTTGGGACTGGTGCAAGGAGAGGACCCAGAGAGATGGTATGGGGTGGGAGATGGGAGGGGATTCGTGTTTGGGAACGCATGTACACTCGTGGTGAATTAATGTCAATGTTTGGCAAAACCAATACAGTAATGTAAAGTAAACTAAAGTTAAAATAAAAATTAAAAAAAAAAATAAAAAATAAACACAGTTTGTCTATCTGGATGTTCTCAATTCAAGTACTGTCAAAGCCTAGCTTGAAGGATTTTGAGCATAACCTTACTAGCATGGGCTGCTGCTGCTGCTAAGTCACTTGGCATCATCTTTTGGGATTTGAAATAGCTCTATTGGAATTCCATCACCTCCACTGCTGGTTCCTTTGCCTTTTCTAAACACAGCTTGTCTATCTGGATGTTCTCAATTCAAGTACTGTCAAAGCCTAGCTAAATCGTTCAGTCGTGTCCGACTCTGTGTGACTCCACAGACGGCAGCCCACCAGGCTCCCCCATCTCTGGGATTCTCCAGGCAAGAACACTGGAGTGGGTTGCCATTTCCTTCTCCAATGCATGAAAGTGAAAAGGGAAAGTGAAGCCGCTCAGTTGTGTCCGACTCTTAGTGACCCCATGGACTGCAGCCTACCAAGCTCCTCCCATGGGATTTTCCAGGCAAGAGTATTGGAGTGGGCTGCCATTGCCTTCTCCCACCTCCACTAGGAGGTACTTTTTTGGCAGCAGTCCTTCCTAAGGCCCACTTGATTTCATGGTCCAGGATGTCTGGCTCTAGGTGAGTGACCACATCATCATGGTTATCTGGGTCATGAAAATCTTTTTTGTACAGTTCTTCTGTGTATTCTTGCCATCCCTTCTTGATCTCTTCTGCTTCTATTAGGTCTTTGCCATTTCTGTCCTTTATTGTGCCCATCTTTGCATGAAATTTTCCTTTGATATCTCCAGTTTTCTTCAAGAGATCTCTAGTCTTTCCTGTTGTTTCCCTCTATTTCTTTGCATTGTTCATTGAAGAAGGCCTTGTTCCTTTTTCTAGTCTCTGGTACTCTGCATTCAGTTGGGTGTACCTTTCCCTTTCTCTGACTTACCTCACTCTATAATTGGCTCTAGGTTCATCCACCTCACTAGAACTGACTCAAAATCATTCCCTCTTATGGCTGAGTAATATTCCATTGTATATATCTACGACAACTTATTTATCCATTCATCTGTCATGGATATCTATGTTGCTTCCACGTCCTGGCTATTGTAGACTGTGGTGCAATGAACATTGGTTTACATGTGTCTTTTAGAATGGTCTTCTCAGGGTATATGCTCAGTAGGGCGACTGCTGGTTTATATGGTAGTTTTGGGATTCCCTGGTAGCTCAGCTGCTAAAGAATCTGCCTGCAGTACAGGAGATCTCACTTCTATTCCTGGTTTGGGGAGATCTGCTGGAGAAGGGATAGGCTACCCACTCCAGTGTTCTTGGGCTTCCCTTGTGGCTCAGCTGGTAAAGAATCCACCTGCAAAGCAGGAGTTCAGTTCAGTTCAGTCACTTAATTGTATCTGACTCTTTGCGACTTCATGGACCACAGCACACCAGGTCTCCCTGTCCATCACCAACTCCCAGAATTTACTCAAACTCATATCCATTGAGTCGGTGATGCCATCTAACCATCTCATCCTCTGTCATCCCCTTCTCCTCCTGCCTTCAATCTTTCCCAGCATCAGGGTCTTTTCAAATGAGTCAGCTCTTCACATCAGGTGGCCAAAGTATTGGAGTTTCAGCTTCAACATCAGTCCTTTCAATGAACACTCAGGACTGATCTCCTGTAGGATGGACTGACTGGATCTCCTTGCAGTCCAAGGGACTCTCAAGAGTCTTCTCCAACACCACAGTTCAAAAGCATCAATTCTTTGGCATTCAGCTTTCTTTATAGTCCAACTCTCACATCCACACATGACCACTGGAAACCATAGCCTTGACTAGATGGACCTTTGCTGACAAAGTAATGTCTCTGCTTTTTAATATGCTGCCTAGGTTGGTCATAACTTTTCTTCCAAGGAGTAAGCATCTTTTAATTTCATGGCTGCAATCACCATCTGCAGTGATTTTGGAGCTCCCTCCAAAAAAGTCAGCCACTGTGTTTCCACTGTTTCCCCATCTATTTCCCATGAAGTGATGGGACTGGATGCCATGATCTTAGTTTTCTGAATGTTGAGCTTTAAGCCAACTTTTTCACTCTTCTCTTTCACCTTTATCAAGAGGATCTTTAGTTCTTCACTTTCTGCCATAAGGGTGGTGTCAGCTGCATATCTTAGAGACCTGGGTTCAATCCCTGGGTTGGGAAGATTCCTTGGAGAAGGGAAAGGCTACCCATGGAGAATTCCATGGAGTATATATAGTTCATGGGGTTGCAAAGAGTCGGACACGACTGAGTGACTTTCACTTTATTTCATGGTAGTTTTATTCCTAGTTTTTTTTTTTTTCTTTTTTTTTCTTTTTTTAAAGAAATATCAATTTACATTCCCACCAACAATGCATATGTTGAAAAGCTGGTCTGGTGGTGTTTAGCTCTTAGTTTTTTCTTACCTGAGAAGCTTTTGATTTCTCCATCAAATCTGAATGAGAGCCTTGCCGAGTAGAGTATTCTTGGTTGTTGATTCTTCCCTTTTATCACTTTAAATATGTTGCGCCACTTCCTTCTGGCCTGTAGAGCTTCTGCTGAAAAAATCAGTGAATAACTCATGGGAGTTCCCTTGTATGTTATTTGTCAGTTTTCTCTTGTTGCTTTAATATTTTATTTTTGTCTTTTTGTTTGATTACTATGTGTCTTAGCATGTTCCTCCTTGGGATTATCCTGCCTGGGACTGTCTGTGTTTCCTGGACTTGGGTGGTTCTTTCTTTTCCTATGTTAGGGAAGTTTTCAGCAATTATCTCTTCAAATATTTTCTTGAGCCTGCTCTCTCTTTCTTGTCCTTCTGGGACCCTATAATAAACATTTAATGTTGCCCCATAGGTCTCTTAGACTGTCTTAATTCAATTCTTTATTCTGTGGCAGTGATTTCCACTATTCTGTCTTCATGTCACTTATCTGTTCTCTGCCTAATTTATTCTATTGATTCCTTTCAGTGTATTTTTAATTTCAGTTATTTTATCATTCATCTCTTGCTTGTTTGGTTTTTAGTTCTTCTGCTAAGTCACTTCAGTCGTGTCCGACTCTATGCGACCCCATAGACGGCAGCCCACCAGGCTCCCCCGTCCCTGGGATTCTCCAGGCAAGAACACTGGAGTGGGTTGCCATTTCCTTCTCCAATGCATGAAAGTGAAAAGTGAAAGTGAAGTTGCTCAGTCACGTCCAACCCTTAGCGACCCCATGGACTGTAGCCTACCAGGCTCCTCCATCCATGGGATTTCCCAGGCAAGAGTACTTCTAGGTCTATGTTAAACATTTTATTGCATCTTCTCGATCCTTGTCCCCATTGTTTTTCCAGGATCCTGGATCATCTTCACAATCATTATTCTGAATTCTTTTTCCAGAAGACTGCCTATTTTTACTTCACTTAGTTGTTTTTCTGGGGTTTTATTTTGTTCCTTCGTCTGGGACATATAATGCTTGCCATTTAATTTTATCTAACTTTCTGTGATTGTGGTTTCTGTTCTACAGGCTGCAGGACTGTAGCTTTTCTGGCTTCTCCTGTCTGCCCTGTGGTGAATCATGCTATCTAAGAGGCTTATGTAAGCTTCCTGATAGGAAGGACTGGTGGTGGGTGGAGGTGGGTCTTGTGCCTCTCTGATGGGCAGGGCTATGCTCAGCAAAATTTTTAAATTGCTTCTCTGCTGATGGGTGGGGGATATATTCCTACCCTGTTGGTTGTCTGGTCTGCGAACCTACAGGCTGTTTGGTGGGGCAAATGACAGCCTCCAGGAGGACTCAAGCATCCCAGCATTGCTAGTGCCTGTATCCTTGTCTCCACGGTGCTCCAGCTGCCCCACACCCCGCCCCCC
>SJYQ01002816.1:89063-118010 GCA_006410935.1 Redunca redunca
CAATACTAGCAGGTTGGTCTGGTCCAGTGTCTTAAGAGGTCAATGATTTTTTCCTATGGGCCCTGGTGCACATGAGATTTTTTGTGCGCCCTCCAAGGGTGGAGTCTTTTTCCATCAATTCTCCAGTCAAAACCCTACTCTGCTTCAAAGCAAGATTCTCTAGGGACTCTTCTACCTGCTCCAAGACTACAAGGCTAGGAAGCCTGACATGGGGCTAAGAACTTTCATTCCTGTGGGATAACTTCTGTGGTATTCCTGTTTTCCAGTTTGTGGGTTGCTCACCAGGTGTGTCTGGGATTTGACTGTATTGCATTGTGCACCTCCTACCATCTCACTATGGCCTTCTCTTTGTCTTTGGACATAGGTGTAGGTTTCAGAAATTTTTTTGTTGATAGTTGTTCAGCAGTTGGTTGTGGTTTTGGTGATTTTCTTTTAAAGAAGAGGTTGAGCTCACATCCTTCTTCACTATCTTGTGGTAATCCAACTTATGCCATTTTCATTATGTCTTGGTGTGGGAATGTTTGAGTTTCTCCATGCTTTCTGTATCTGGATATCTGTTCTCCTTCTTTAGGTTTGGGAAGTTTTTAGACAATTTCTTCAAATATACTTTCAATCCCCTTTTGTCTGTCTTCTCTTTCTGGAGCCCCTATTATGGGTAACTTGGCATGTTTTATATTATCTCAGAGATGTTGTATGTTGTTTTCAATTTTTTCTTTTGTCTGTCTTCTAATTAGATTTCCATTATTCTATCTTCCATATCAATTGATTGCTCTGTTTCATTTAGTTGGCTGTTCGTTGCTTCTCTACAGACTTTTATCTTGGGCAACTGTTTTTGATTGGTTAATCTTTATAGTTTCTAGTTCCTTGTCATAGTGAACTGTGTTTCTATCAATAAGCTTCTTTAATTCGAGTATTTTTATTACCACATTTTTGAACTCAGGGTCTAGGCTGGTGAGCTCTGTTTCATTATTCTTCAAGGGGATTACTCTTGTTCTTTCAATTGGGAGTAGTTCCTTTGCCTTTTTAACTTTCTCTGTTTCCATGAGCTTAGGAGAAACAGTTATCTATTGTGATCTTGAAGAGTGTTTTTATGAGGAAGCATCTCTGTGTAGACGGTGTGTGTCCAGTGTTTTTGGTATGGATGCCAGCCACATCTTTCTTCAGGTATGCTGGCAGTTATCCCCTTCATAGGGGTTACAGTTATGCAGGGTGTGAAGTGAGGCTTCATCTCTGCTCTGTGGCTACTGCTGTTCTGACAGGGGTGGAGTCTGCTCCCCATTAGTTAATAGGAGTCCTGAGGGTTTGGTTTGATCACGCTTTGTTGCTCTTAAATGTGTGCTCTTCTCCAAAGGAGGTGAATGCTGAAGCAAGGGAGGCCTGTGTGGTCACAGAGGACCTAAGTGCCACCTGTGTTGGCATCTGGGGTTCCATTCAGATGTTACCCAAGGTCATGTCCCTTTCTCTGTTGTTTTGTCTCAGATGGTAAAGAATCTACCTGCAGTGCAGGAGACCTGGGTTTGATCCCTCGGTCGGTAAGTTCCCCTGGAAAAGGGAATAGCTTCTGACTCTAGTATTCTTGCCTGGGAAATCCTGTGGACAGAGGAGGCTGGAGGGCTACAGTCATGGGGTTGTACAGAGTTGGACATGACTGAGCAACTTTCATATAGCACAAGGCTATAGTTTGGAGTAGGTTGGGGCTGGGATTTGAAGCTCTGTGGCTGCAGGAATTAAGGTGACTGTGCTATTCATTGCCTGAGATCTTGGCAGCCTCTGTGACCTAGGGATTTTCACAGCAGGAAAGGGGGCTTTTCTTCTCTCTACAGGATTCCTGGACTGGGATGCCTAGATTATGACTTGATCTGCTCACTCCCTAGGGTGTGGGTCTGCCCATGCAGATCTCTTCCTTAGATGCTCCCATGGGCACAGTCCCAACCCAGTGGGATTTTATCCCATCATACCTGGTTATGCGAAAATCATTCATACAACTTTGGTTATATAGGAGTTATGCAAGTTTCTAGTTAGTATTCCATGAATACCATTCCACATGTAGATGTATTTTTGATGTTTTATGGCGGGGTGGAGGGGGTAAGTCAGTTCCACGTACTCCTCTACCATTGTGATTCCACTGTTCCATATGAAAGTTTCAATGATCTTATCTGTATCTGGCATTAAACTTCCTAGGATTTTGACAGAAATTGACTTAAATCTGTATAACAATTTGGAGAGAACTGGTGCCTTTTCTTTGGTGAATCTTCCAATTCATGAACATAGTATGTTTCTAGATTGATTTAAATCTTTGATTTTTTTCATAAGTGTTTTATATTTTTCAGCAGAAAAGTCTTGCATTTTTTGGTCAGATATACACCTGAATATTTGATTGTCTTGAGCAATTGTATAGGTATTGTATTTTAAATCTTGGTATCTATGTGTTTATTATTAGTTCTATGGAAATACAGCTAAGTTTCAAAATCTCTTATCCTGCAACCTTTCTGAAATCATTTATCAGCTCTAAATGGTTTTATTGTTTTTAGATTCCTGCAGTTTTCTTTATAGACCATCATGTCAACAGCAGATAGAGATAGTTTTCCCCCCACTTTTTGCCTTATTACACTGGCTAGAACTTCCAGAACTTTGCTGAATGACAGTGATATGTGTGAATATCTTTGCCACGTTCCCAACTTAGGGGGAAAAAATTGTCTTTCATCATTAATTACAATGCTTACTGTAGGCCTAACATAGATGCTCCTTATCAAGTTGGAGAAGTCCCACTCTTTTTCTGTTTGCCTCAGTTTTTTCCATCATGAATGAATGTTGAATTTCCTCAGATGCTTTCTTTATATTGACTGATATGATCATGTGATTTGTCTTCTTTAGTCTGTTCATGGAGTAGGTTACATTCAAATACCAAACCAGTCATTTATGCTTGGTATATTTCACTTCATAATATGAATTAATTTTATATTTTTCTGAATTCCATTGCTTAATCTTTTGTTAATTTTTTTTCATTTATCTCCATGAAGAATATTGAGTTGTTCTTTTCTTTTTTGTACTGTGTTTGCCTGGCTTTGGTATCAGGGTCATTCTGGCTTTATAAACTGAGTTGGAAAGTGTTCCCTTCTCTACTTTTTTCTTAAATAGATGGTGTTGAATTGGTGTTTATTTTTAAGTTTGATAGACTTCTCCAACATAGTCATCTAGGCCTGAAGAAACTTCTGAAGTTTTCAAATTATAAATTCATAAGACCATTTAGATTATCTATTTCATAGTGGTAGATATGGAGAATTATTTATAGTATCCCTTTATTATCCTTTTGATGTTTGCAGTTCTTTTTTCTTCCCAATAGTAATAGAACAGAAAGTCATCTTCTCTCTCTCCCCCTTTTTTGATCAGCCTTGCTAGAAGTTTATTTTATTGACCTCATCAAAGAACCAGCCCTATCTGTCTCTGTTATTTTCCCATTTTCAGTTGTATTGACTTATGCTCTTCTTATATTCTTCCTTCAGCTTACTTTATTTTGCTTCTCTTTTTCTAGTTTCTTGAGGTGAGAACTTAATACTGATTTGAGACTTTTAACATAATAGAAGCACTTAATGCTAGAAATGTGCCTTTTGGCATTTCTTTAACGTGTCTCACAAATTTCAGTGTCATATTTCATTTTTACTTAGTTCAGTATATTTTAAATTTTCCTTTGAGACTTCCTTTTTTGACTTAGGGATTGTTTGGAAGGGTACTTTTTAGTTTCCAACTGTTTGGAGATTTCTTGTTATATTTAGATTATTTTTCTATATTATCAATATCTACTTTGACTTCATAAGATCCAGAGAACTCAGTTGTTTTAAATTTGTTGACATTTGTTTTTTGACTCAGTATATGGTCTCTCTTGGTATTTCTTTCACAAGCAATGGAAAAGTATATATATTCTGATGTTGTTGGGTATTTGATGGTGCTACTGAATTCTTCTCTGTCTTTGCTGAATTTGTCTAGTTGTTCTACCAGTTGTTGAGAGAGGGGTGTTGATGTCTTTGAGAAACATGGGCTTGTCTAATTCTTTCAATTCTGTCCTTATTTAGCTTCACTTATTTGGTAGCTCTCTTGTTCAGCACATACATCTTTTTAGTATGTCTTCTTGCTGTGTTGCTCTTTTATGATTATGTAATGTCCTACGTCCATGGTAGTTTTCTTTTCTTTGAAGTCTACTTTATCTGACATTAATAGAGCTAGCCCTGATTTCTTCTGATTGTTTTGACAGTATACTTTTTTCTATCCTTTTACACACAGCCTACCTGTATCACTGTACCTCAAATGAGTTTCTGGTAAATAGCATATATACTGGGCCTTTTTCTTAACATTCTGCAAATCTCTTTTTTTAAAAGTTGATTTTCAGTGTTGTATTCGTTTCTGCTGTACAGCAAAGTATATCAATTATACATATATCCACTCTTTCCTACTGGAGAAGAGAATGGCAACCCACTCCAGTATTCTTGCCTGGAAAATGCCATGGACAGAGGAGCTGGCAGGCTAGTCTGTGGAGCCATAGAGTTGGACACGACTGAGTGACTAACGTCATGCTACTCTTTTCTAGATTCTTTTCCCATACAGATCACTACAGAATATTGAGAAGAGTTCCCTATGCTATACAGTAGGTCCTTATTATTTATCTATCTTGTATATAGTAATGTACAATCCCAGTCTCCTATTTATTGGTGATGGTGGTGGCTTAGTGGTGGTGGTGCTGGTGGTTTAGGCGCTAAGTCATGTCTGACTCTTGTGACCCCATGGTTGTAGCTTGCCATGTTCCTCTGTCCATGGGATTTTCCAGGCAAGAATACTAGAGTGGGTTGCCATTTCCTTCTCTAGGGGATCTTCCTGACCCAGGAATCGAACCTGGGTCTCCTGCATTGCAGGCAGATTCTTTACCAACTGAGCTATGAGGGAAGCCCCTCCTATTTATTACTCTCCCACAAATTTAAAATTCATGTATTTAGACCACTGACATTTAATTATTGCTATGGCTTACATTTGTAATTTCATGTTTTGCTTTTTTCTTTTAAATGATACATAATTGATATATGACACTGTACTAGTTTAGGTGTACATATAATGACTTTTATTATGATATATCATAAATATATATGTATAAATTATATAGTAAGATTAGTTAACATCCATCATCATATACAGTTACAGTTCTTTTTCCTGTGATGAGAACTTTTGTATTTACTCTTGTAGCAACTTTTGAATACGCAATACAGTAGTGTTAAGTGTAGTCACCATGATGTTTATTACTTCACCAGGACATTATCTTACAACCAGAACTTGGTACGTTTTCAGCAACTTCATTCACTTCATCCAGCCTCTGCCTCTAGTAACTACAGATCTGCTCTCTGTATCCATGGGTTTTTCTTAGACTCCATGTATAGTAAGATGATACAGTGTTTGTATTTCTCTGACTTACTTCACTTAGGATAATGCTCTCAAAATCTTTCCATGTAATCACGAACGGCAAGATTTCCATTTTCATTTAATGGCTTAACAACATTACGTTGTGCGTGCATGTGCATACCTGTATACCTACCATGTTTTGGCTATTGCAAATAATGCTTCTCAGTGAATGTGAACATGCAGATATCATTTTGAGTGTCTTTGTTTCCTTCAAATAAATGACCTAAAAGTGGAATTACTTGATCATATGGTAGTTCAATTTTTAATTTTTTGAGGAATTTCGTACTGTTTTCCATACTGGCTGTACCAGTTTACACTCACAACAAAGGTTAAAGGTCCCTTTCCCCATATCCTCACAAACACATGTTATTTCTTTATAAGAACAATTATTTCACAGGTGTGAAGTGCTATCTCACTGTTTTCTGATTTGCATTTCCTTAATTATGAGCATCTTTTCATGTACCTTTTGTCAGTCTGTATGTTTTCTTTGGAAAAATGTCTATTCAGATCCTCTGCCCACTTTAAACTGGATTGTTCAATTTTTTTTTTCTGTTGTGTGAGTTTTTTATATAGATTTTGGATATTCACCCCTTATCAGAAATATGATTTGCAAATATTTTCTATCATTCTGTAGGTTGCATTTTTATTTTGTTGATGGTCCGTTAGTTTGCTTTAGTCCCACTTACTCATTTTTAACTTTTGATGTCAAATCCAGAATATCATTGTCAAGACTGATGTCAAGGAGCTTTCCTATGTTTTCTTCTAGGAGTTTCATGACTTCACATCTTATATTCAAGTCTTTGATCCATCTTGAATTAATTTTTTGTATGCTGTATAAAAGAGAGTGGTTCAGTAATTCTTTTGCACATGGCTGTACAGTTGTACAGTCCTAATGCCATTTATTAAAGAGTCTGTTCTATCCTCATTGAGTATTCTTGGCTCCTTTGTTGTAAATTAGTTGACTATATTTGCATGGGTTTATTTCTGAACCCTCCATTCTGTTTTATGGGTCTCTGTGTCTGTTTTAATGCCTGTACCACATTGTGGTTTTTTTTTTTTAATTTTTATTTTAACTTTAGTTTACTTTACAATACTGTATTGGTTTTGCCAAACATTGACATGAATTCAGTGTGGAGATTCCTTAAAAAATTGCAAATAGAACTGCCTTATGACCCAGCAATCCCACTCCTGGGCATACACATGGAGGAAACCAGAATAGAAAGAGACACATGTACCCCAATGTTCATTGCAGCACTGTTTATAATAGCCAGAACATGGAAACAACCTAGATGTCCATCAGCAGATGAATGGATAAGAAAGCTGTGGTACATATACACACTGTGTTTTGATTACTACAGTAATGAGGAAGCTTGATGTTACAGCTTTGTTGTTCTTCCCCAAGACTGTTTTGGCTATTCTGGGTCTTTTATATTTCCATACAAATTAAGATTGTTGGTTTGATTTCTGTGAAAAATGCTATTGGAATTTTGATGGGGATTGCATTGAATCTGTAGGTTGCTTTTGGTAGTATGGAAATTTGAACAATATTCTTCCAACCCATGAACATGATTTATCTTTCCACTTACTGTGTCTTCAATTTCTTTTCAATTTTGTAGTTTTCAGTGTTCAGGTCATTGACTTTTATTGGCTAAATTTATTCCTATTCTTTCTGGTGCATTTGAAAATAGGATCGTTCTCTTAATTTTTCTTTCTGATAGTTCAATATTAGTGTATAGAAATGCAACGTAACAGATTTTTGAAAATTGATTTTGTATTCTGAGAGTGTACTAAATTTGTTTAATAGTTGTCTTTAGGGGAGTCTTTAGGGTTTTATGTATATATTATCTGCAAATGGTGACAGCTTTTCTTCTTCCTTTTTGACTTAAATGTCTTTTATTTTTTTTCTTCCTTAATTGCTCTTGTTAAAACAGCTAATACTCTATTGATTCAAAGTAGCAAGGGTGGGTGTCCTTGTCTTGTTACTCATCTAAGAGGAAAAGTGTTAAACTTCCCACTAAGTGTTGAGTTTGATATAAGTTATGGGTCCACACAGGTGGACCTGGAAATTATTATATGAAGTGAAGTCAGACAAAGATAGACAAATATCATATTATCACTCATATGTAGAATTTAATTTTAAAAAATTATGTAAGTGAGCTGATTTACAAAAAAGAAAGAAAGAAAGAAAGAAAACCAGACTCATACAGATTTCAAAATCAAACTTATGGCTACCAAAGGGAAAAGTTGTGGGGAGGGATAAACTAGGATCTTGGGAAACAGATAACCAGGATCTACTGTATAGCATGTGGAACTGTACTTAATATTCTATAATAACCTATATGGGAAAAGAATCTGAAAGAATGGAATATATGTATAACTGAATCACTTTGCTGTATACCTGAAATTAACACAACATTCTAAGTACACTAATATCCAATAAAATTCAAGATTTGCTTCAAAGATAAGACAATATTAAGTAGGGTGGAAAAGTTTGCTTCACACCAGAATTCCATCCGAGAAGAAATAAAAATCTGGATAAAATTTTTTAATTTTATCTTTTTCACTTGCCACAAATTGTATCATACACAATACATATTATTATATGTATCTTTGTATATGTATGTATGTACACACACACACACACGTAGGTATAGAGGAAGGTCAGAGGTAGGCTGAGTTTTACTAAAATTACAACCCAGCATCAATTTAGCACGGTAACTGATTGGATTTAAGTTGTCATCCCTCATTCTTGCCCAGCACAGGAAAAGGAAAATCTTCTCTGGAGGAATATAACACCATTGATACATATATAATTTTTTGAATTCAATAATTAGAATTCAGTAAAAATAACTGGCAATGCTAACAGATAATATCATACAAATGAAAATCAAGAGAATAGGTAAAGGATAAAAACCAGTTTACAGGTTGTCCAGGTATAGGCCATTCATTAGTAGACAAGGACCACTTTAATTTGGTTATTAGTTTTGTTTTATTGTTGTTGGTTTGTAGTCTCTCTTAAGTAACCTCAGGAGCCACTCTTTTATTTCTTTCTCAATGGTGCTTCTGTTCCACATATCTGCTCCAGTCTCCTTTTTAAAAAGAAATCAATGCATATAAGACAACTACACAAAAATTTATTTATGAAAGCATACAGAAAATTAAACTCAAAATATACTACTTATAATAGCATAAATATCCCAAGTATTTCAAAATTAAGAATTTCTGCATTGAAAATTATGAAATATTCATAAAAAGTAAAGACTTGAATAAATGGAAAGATATATGAAAGATTCAATGTTCTACAGATGTTCTACAGTTCCTTTTAAATCGATTTTACAGACTGAATGCAGACCCAATTAAAGTCCTAACAGAGTTTTCTGTGTTGATAGTTGTTTGTAAAATGGAAATGAATAGTCAGGCAATTCTAAGCAAAAACAAACCAAAAAGACTCACATAACTAGAAACCCAGACCTTTTATAACTCTATAGTACTTGAAACAATGATGATAGATACAGTGCAATTACCTGATTTAAAACAAACGTGACACTGCAAGCAATAGAGAAAGGATAATCTTTTAAGTAATTGGTGCTGGTTTTTGTGGATATCCATGTGGTTAAAACACATATTTTTAAAATCTTTTCCCACAATGTATACAAAAATAAATTTTATATGGATTATAGATCAAAGTATAAAAGGTAAGACAAAGATCTTAAAACATACTATATCTCTTCAATACCTTGGAGTATTACAAACTTTTTAAAACAGGACACACAATCTAATCAACACAATGATAAAAAATGAGAAACTGCAGTACATTACTATTAAAAACTTCCGCTCATCAAAATATAATATTAGAAAAGCAAAGAAAAGGGAACTTTAGTAGAAAATATTTTGCAGTTAAATATCAGGATTATATAAAGAACTGAAAAAACACGAGAAAAAGAACTTTACAAAACATAATCAGACTGCCAAAAACATATAACTAGATGCTCAGTTTCAGAAGTCATCAAAGAAATACAAACTCATCTATAATAGCAGTACACAGCCTTCAGACTGAGTTAAGATGATGGCGAGGGCTAACAACTGTTGGCAAAGATGAGACTAAACTGTAGTTCTCATGTACTGATGACAAAAATATAAATTGCTTCAGCTACTATGAAGAAATCTTTGGAGGTATCTATTGAAGTTGAATATATATAGAAATGGATGGGTATATTCACAAAGGATATTTAGAAGACTATAAGAGCCCCAAACTGGAAACAACTGAAATACCCATCATTGACAAAATGAATAAATACATTGTGTTATATATTGCTATATACAATGGAATAATATACATAATATGTGTGTATTTCACAAAAGTAATGTTAAACGAAATAAGTCAGACCCCAACCCTGCCCAAAAAGACCCTACTAGTCATCAACATACATTACTAAAGTACATACATTTATGAGTAAACCTATAAATATTTCTAGAGAAGGACAGATGATCTTCATACAAGATCAGTTAAAACTGACTTGTAGTATTAGAAGTCAGAAATGTTTATCCTTTGGAGGTTTGAGAAGGTGGGGCAAGGGAACTTTGTTAGGGTGTTGTGAAGTTCAGTTTCATTATCTGGCTGTTATATGGGTATGTTTACTGAGTTGAACACTTACAGTATATACATTTCTCCAAGTGTATGTCATACTTTACCATTTACTAATGTACACCATTGTTTTCCTATGACAGAAACAAAATTCAGCCCTTTAAAAGCAAGCCTTGTGATCTAACCATGTTCTTTGTTGAAATCCCATGCTTTGGGACAGGAATTCGTAATGAAAGCTACATAATTGCAAAGGCTTCAGACAAAAAAGGAAAAGTAGGTGATGGAAACGTTATCAAAGAATTTTTGGTCAACAAATAGATATATAAACTCTCAAACACATATGTCTGCCGGTAGGCACTCCTGATTTTAAAGGAAACAAGAGATTCCTCCCCAACCTGAATTGGCAGGGCACATTACCCTAATTCATTTTCCTCTGAGTAAAAGACTTTCCTCAACATTTAAGCAGTTGAACTCAATTCTTTTTGATAGATAACAGGGTTACAAAAAAAAAAAAAAAAAAAAGACCATACTACACTCTATAGATCTTCAAGTACTATTTATTAAGGCCCTTTTAAAAGGTACTGTTTTTCTGACTTCTTGCAGTTCCTGACCTGAGTCATCTCTGTGATATGTCATACCCTGTCACATCTAGTTACCTTACACTGAATAAAGAGAAGAAGGTTATAAACAGCATGCATACCACCTGACATAAAACATTTGCCAGCTATTTCTTCTGCTTAAATGAATACATTCCAAATATCTAGACTATTAGCTTGAAAAACTATAAATTTTATAAAAAATAATGAAATAGCCATCTTTACTTATTATAGTACATATATTTATGAGTACACCTAATTCTAGATAAGGAANTTCCAAATATCTAGACTATTAGCTTGAAAAACTATAAATTTTATAAAAAATAATGAAATAGCCATCTTTACTTATTATAGTACATATATTTATGAGTACACCTAATTCTAGATAAGGAATGAGTTTTACTAGAAACAACATGCTTCTCTTTCACATTTTGTCTTCACATTTGACCGTGCAATATGCATGTATATGCACAAAAACTTGTTTTACTTCCTTCTTACAGGCAATCTTACCAGGAACACAGTAACGAACTAATTGTGGAATTTAGCCAGAAAATGAAAAAGAACCAATTGAATTTTAACAGAAATTTGCCCCAGAAGTATTTATCGTGCTCAGGTTAACAAACCATTTGTTATGAAAAAGTGTTAAGATCTAAATACTTGTGTTTCTGATTATTAAGGCAATGTGAAATGAGACGTCCATAAGAAAAAAGAGTATTTTGACTTAAGAAATCACTCCTCACCCACACTTCATGGCCTCTGTTAGTAAATTATTTAGCTACACTGTAAGCAAATTTACTGTAATAATGCTTAGTCTTCTGTCTCATATTTTGTTATTATAAATACAACTTTAAATCAAAACACTCAACAAACAAGTCAATTCCTTTAACTTTGGAGAAATTGCTGATGCTTACCACTGAATAGGTAAAGGAACTGTTTAGAGCTCAAAGTCTAAGGTAGAGAAATTCAGTTCCATAGTAGTACTATAATCTCCCAGCTCATTGCTCAAAGTTATTATAGAGATTGTATGACACACTGATCAAAGCTTCTTTCCTGCATTATGCTATGAAAATGGTACAAGTACTCACTTTTGGCATTGTTAGGATAATTCAGTAAACAAAGGTGACAAAGTAAACCTCAGGATAATTTGGTAAACAAAGATGACAAACCTCACTATCTTTTTTTTTTAATGACAGCCTCCCACCCCACAAAAGACGACTCAAAAAATAAGTAACATTAGGCAGTAAGAAATATATGGGAAATTACAGTGAACTAGGAATTCAGAAGCAAAATGACAGAGTGGTTCAGAGCATAAGATTTGGAGTCAAACAGGAATGGTTTTAAATTCTGCTTCTGTCACTTTGAGTCTCTGTCCTTACTTATAAATGGGAAAACTAATACTTAACTCTTAACAGTTGCTTGGTTGTTATGAATATGAAACATGATGGTAATTGCCAAGCATAGCACTATGCTGGGCAAGTAACGTGTGCTAGTCAATAGTAATTTTTGTTTTTGATGAAGATTGGTTCTTTTATTCTCCTACTTTGATAATAGTTCATTTCTGTACTTAGCACAGTAGAGAAGAACACATGCTTTCAGAAAGAAGGACTTATATGTAACAATCTTTGTGCATCATATATTCTTCATCTGTAAAACAGATATAAGATTACTGTGAGATAATGCAGTGTTCAACATACTCACCAGCTAAAAGTATGCACTTTATAAACAGTGGCTAAAATTATAAGACCTGAATTCTGGCTCTAATTGTTGCATTGATCACTATGTAATATGTATGCAAGGCACTCAGCCTCTCTGAATTTCATTCAAAAAATTAACAAAACATCTGTCTTGTATATCTTTTAGGGCTGCTAAGATAATAAAATGATGCAGGTAAGCACTTAGAAAACCAGAAGGTGCATAAAAATGGATAGTGTTATTATGGTTCTGATGGCAATTTAGAGGTTAAGTACCATAAAAATGGGATTTTAAAATCTTTTTCATATAATCAAGAAAGCTGTATTTGTTTCACAGACAGTACACAAGTGATGAAGGTTACAAAAGGACTTTTTCTATGTTGAGATTAGTTTATTGTAGTCTGGATGAGAAAAGTTACTTAAGGTGAACATTTTTTCTTGTTCATCTCTCAGGAGTGAGATATTAAGACTTGAATTTATATACACTGCAGTATAGAATATATGACAAATTGATTGTTGAACATTTTTGTTATACAGAAAGGCCTTCTTTGACCTCAGGAATTCACTAACAGGAACAATACATTATTATAAGATTAATTATAATGAATCTTGCAAAGTCCTTTAAAGAAATTCTATAAATGCTTAGCATTTTTAGCTACTAACATCTAACAAGGTTAAGTTCTTCAAAATGAGCTACTGCTTGCTTGATGAGTTGGTTTTAAAAATAACCTGACATGCCATAAATGGCAGCTGCTCTATCATGTGAGTGATTTAATGATTATAGCAATCATTAGAATGTCTATGATTAAATAGTTGAATTATTAATTGTTTATTCCTCTAAGATTATTGTTGTCTCAGAAAACTAAAGCACTGAAGAGTTAAATAAATCATTTGATTCCACACATCACACTGGCACAGTGTTAAGGATCAAGGGTCTGCAAGACTTTTGAGGTTCTGATGCTTTATAGTTGCAATGTCCAGTATGGGGACTTACTACTATGGGTGGCTATTGAACTCTTGAAACATGGCTAATATGACTCAGGAACTAATTTTTAAATTTCATCTATTTAAAAATTTTAAATTTAAAAACTGATTCTCAGTAATTGGAAAAACTTTTAAGAATGTATGGACCAACTTGGGTACCTGAAATTACTTCTTCAACTGAAAACTATGAACTCTTAAATACAGATAAAGTATTTCTGATGAAAATTTAACATGTAATTTGAGATGTACTTTTAACATGTAGAAAAGTTAAGGTTAACATGTATGTGGTTTGCATTATATTTCTATTGAACAACACTGCTATATAAGTTCAAAGACAAGCAATAAATTAGCCAGCATATGGACCTTACTCTCTCTCATATCCATCTGGAGAAGGAATCATGAAAGTTAAAAATTCAGTTCTGGGAGTTCTACAATTAGGAACACTTACAGCTCTTGTCTTTGATATGTGGACACTTGGCTGACAGGAACCATAACCTGGGATTACCTCAGTCATGTGCTATGAAATGACTAACAACCAGCTCTTCAAAAACCAAACCTAACAAAAGCCCCCAAAACAACCATTTTCCTGATTTCTGTGGTGTAAAATATTTATACCATAGCCAGTTTTGAGTTATCAACATGATGTCCTTGAACTTGGAACTGGGAGGAAATAGCCTAAATTGGCACTTGCAAGGCCATTGGAGTTAGTCATAGTGAGTGAGTGAAAGTCGCTCAGTCATGTCTGACTCTTTGCAACCCCATGGACTAAACAGTCCATGTAATTCTCCAGGCCAGAATACTGGAGTGGGTAGCTTTTCCCTTTTCCAGGGGATGATCCCAATCTAGGGATCAAACCCAGTTCTCCTGCATTGCAGGCTGATTCTTTACCAGCTAAGTCACAAGGGAAGTGTTAGTCATAGTGCATCATTGGAATACTTTACAAGTTCCTGACATCTGTGTTTCTTGAGAGATGTGTATGTCTATGGTGGAGGCTGAAATAGATCAGCTTTAAATGGAATGCTAAGTAAAGTTGCTCAGTTGTGTCTGACTCTTTGCAACCCCATGGACTGTAGCCTATCAGGCTCCTCCGTCCATGGGATTTTCCAGGCAAGAGTGCTGGAGTGGATTGCCATTTCCTTCTCCAGGGGATCTTCCCGACCCAGGAATCGAACCCGGGTCTCCCACATTGCAGGCAGATGCTTTACCGTCTGAGCCACCAGGGAAGTCACAGCAAATTGTAGGATGATTAGACTTGGGCATGAGGGGCATTTTATTTTCTTTATGTAACTAGAAAAACCCTGATTCTTCTCTTACTCCCCTTGAGAACATAGATTTATGGTTATATGAAGCCATTTTGTAAGCTATTAAGGTAGTTTAAAATAGCTAAAGATACTACCTCATTTTGATAAGGAAGATGCATGATTTTAACTCAAACTTATAGACCAACAATATAACAAATATTTTTTGTGTGCAAAGAGACATCTTGGGGACATAGTAAAAGTAAAAGGAAGAATTGATATAAATTCTGAATGGAGAACTTAATACATGTAAAATATCTGTGAAGTTGATCAGTCGTGTCCGACTCTTTGTGACCCCTGTGGACTGTAGCCCACCAGGCTCCTCCGTCCATGGGATTCTCCAGGCAAGAATACTGGGGTGGGTTACCTTTTCCTTCTCCAGGGGATCTTCCCGACCCAGGGATCGAACCCAGGTCTCCTGCATTGGAGGCAGACGCTTTAACCTCTGAGCCACCAGGGAAGCCCAGAGGTAGGAAGGTATGGGTCAAAACTGATATCATGACACAATAAATAGACAATAGGTAAAGTGGAGCCAAAAGAGGATTGGCCTGCATGTATCACCTTAATCAAATAAGAATATAGCCTCAAAATTGCAACGTAGGTAAACAGTTAACCACAATTCAAATTGTCTGTAGAAAGAAAAACTTTTGTAGCTTAATTTTAGAATAATTTTATATTAATAATGAGATTTTAAGTATAAAAGAATCTTTCATGTTTTATCATCTATAATTCTATCTATCATCTATCATCTATAATTTTATCATCTATACTTTTACAATGGTACTATGATTTTATAGTAAAACCAGTAAGGCATTTAGGAAGAAGAAAACACTAAAAATGAGGCTTTTGAATGTTTTTTACTTACATGGGAATGTAGGCACAATATACCACTGGGTAACAAAAAGGAAGATAAAGGAGTTTTGTTAAACATATGCTTAAGAAAAAAAATAAGTTGACTAACATTATCAGTTATCTCTGGGTGATAATGAGTAATTTTTTTTAGCCATCCCACGTGGCATGCCGAACCTTAGTTCCCCAACCAAGGACCAAACCTGTGCCCTCTGCAGGAAAGCATGCAGTCTTAACCACTGGACTGCCAGGGAAGTCCTTGATATTCTCTAAGGTTCAAAATTACGCACAAATAACCTTTCATATCAGAATTTAAAAATATATTTTAAAAGGAAATGGCAAAGCTTCAGCTTTGGAAATTATAAAGCTTCAGCCTTTTATAGTATAGTATCTGAAAGATCATATATGATGAGTGTATTTGGAAATATAATACATTTGGAAGAATTTCTTAATATATAGACAACCATATTATGTGTAGCAGGGAATAATTTTTAAAATAGGTCTTTCAGTTCAGTTCATTTAAATCATTTTATTTCTGTGCATATGAGGATCATATAAAAGAAGTTCTCCCATTTTGCTTTTATTCTAAATCGTATTCTTCAAAACTCAGTGTAACAGATGAACAGGAGGCTTTCCCTCAAGTGGCAACTGCTTTTAGCTGTGTTTTTTTTTTGCTGCGTATATGGTCATCTCAATTAACATAGTTTCCAGATTTTCTTATAGTTCGGTGTAGCTTTGTGACCAGGATTTCTCCAATGGGATATGTGTAGAAATGGTGTGTAACAACTCCTGGGGTTGTACCCTAAACAAGAAAAGAATGTGCCTGCCTTCTTTTTTCTCCTTCTTGTAGGCAGGACTGAAAATCTTACAGCACACAGACAAAATACCCTAGATATAACAAAGCAACATAATAGATCTCTTCAAGAAAATTAGAGACACCAAGGGAACAATTCATGCAAAGATGGGCTCGATAAAGGACAGAAATGGTCTGGACCTAACAGAAGCAGAAGATATTAAGAAGAGGTGGCAAGAATACACAGAAGGAAAAAAAAAGAATACACAGAAGAACTGTACAAAAAAGATCTTCACGACCAAGATAATCATGATGGTGTGATCACTCACCTAGAGCCAGACATCCTGGAATGTGAAGTCAAGTAGGCTTTGGAAAGCATCACTACGAACAAAGCTAGTGGAGGTGATGGAATTCCAGTTGAGCTGTTTCAAATCCTGAAAGATGATGCTGTGAAAGTGCTGCACTCAATATGCCAGCAACTTTGGAAAACTCAGCAGTGGCCACAGGACTGGAAAAGGTCAGTTTTCATTCCAATCCCAAAGAAAAAAAATGCCAAAGAATGCTCAAACTACTGCACAATTGCACTCATCTCACACGCTAGTAAAGTAATGCTCAAAATTCTCCAAGCCAGGCTTCAGCAATACGTGAACAGTGAAATTCCAGATGTTCAAGCTAGTTTAAGAAAACGCAGAGGAACCAGAGATCAAATTGCCAACATCCGCTGGATCATGGAAAAAGCAAGAAAGTTCTAGAAAAACATCTATTTCTGCTTTATTGACTATGCCAAAGCCTTTGACTGTGTGGATCACAATAAATTGTGGGAAATTCTGAGAGAGATGGGAATACCAAACCACCTGACCTGCCTCTTGAGAAACCTATATGTAGGTCAGGAAGCAACAGTTAGAACTGGACATGGAACAACAGACTGGTCCCAAATAGGAAAAGGAGTATGTCAAGGCTGTATATTGTCACCCTGCTTATTTAACTTATATTCAGTGTAAATCATGAGAAATGCTGGGCTGGAGGAAGCAAAAGCCGGAATCAGGATTGCCGGGAGAAATAACAATAACCTCAGATATGCAGATGACACCACCCTTATGGCAGAAAGTGAAGAGGAACTAAAGAGCCTCTTGATGAAAGTGAAAGAGGAGAGTGAACAAGTTGGCTTAAAGCTCAACATTCAGAAAATAAAGATCATGGCATCTGGTCCCATTGCTTCATGGCAAATAGATGGAGAAACAGTGGAAACAGTGTCAGACTTTATTTTGGGGGGCTCCAAAATCACTGCAGAAGGTGACTGCAGCCATGAAACTGAAAGACGCTTACTCCTTGGAAGGAAAGTTATGACCAACCTAGATAGCATATTCAAAAGCAGAGACATTACTTTGCCAACAAAGGTCCGTCTAGTCAAGGCTATGGTTTTTCCAGTAGCCACGTATGGATGTGAGCGTTGGACTGTGAAGAAAGCTGAGCACCGAAGAATTGATGCTTTTGAAGTGTAGTGTTGGAGAAGACTCGAGAGTCCCTTGGACTGCAGGGAGATCCAACCAGTCCATTCTAAAGGAGATCAGTCCTGGTTGTTCTTTGGAAGGAAGGATGCTAAAGCTGAAACTCCAGTACTTTGGCCACCTCATGTGAAGAGTTGACTCACTGGAAAAGACTCTGATGCTGGGAGGGATTGGGGGCAGGAGAAGAAGGGGACGACAGAGGATGAGATGGCTGGATGGCATCACCGACTTGATGGATGTGAGTTTTAGTGAACTCCTGGAGTTGGTGATGGACAGGGAGGCCTGGCGTGCTGCAATTCATGGGTCAGAGTTGCACACGACTGAGCGACTGAACTGAACATGATAAAAGAGCCTAGTATAGTAATCTGCTACCTGCTTGCTCTACCAGTTCTGACCGCCTCCCAAGATTGTTACATGAGAAAATAAAACTCTTTCTTAAATCATTGTGGTCTCTTGTGGAGCAGCCTGGAGTGTTATATACTTAACATTGTAGCACCATTATACTACCACTAGGGCACTAACAATGAAGTTCATGTTACCCTGACTACTTTGATTCAATATTTTATTGGAGGTCCTAGCTATAGAAATTAGGCAAGAAAAAGAAGTAAAAGGCATTCAATTCAGAAAAGAAGAAGTAAAACAGTCTTATTTTGCAGAGACATATGTAGAAAACTAAAAGAAAGTGAAAGTGAAGTGGCTCAGTTGTATCTGACTCTTAGCGACCCCATGGACTGTAGCCTACCACACTCCTCCATCCATGCAAGAGTACTGGAGTGGATTGCCATTTCCTTCTTCAGAGGATCTTCCCGACCCAGGGATTGAACCCGGGTCTCCTGCATTGTAGGCAGATGCTTTACCATCTAAGCCACCAGGGAAGTCCAAAACTAATGATGTAGAAAACTAAAGATGCCACCAAAAATTGTTGGAACTAATAAAAGAATGCAGTAAAGTTAGAGAATACAAAATCAGTACACAAAAACCGGCTGAGTTTCTATATACTAGTAATAGATAATGATAGAGAAATTAACAAAGCAATCATTATAACTGCATAAAAGCAGAATAAATTTAACCACAGAAATTAAAGATCTATACACTGAAAACAATAAGTCTTTGAAAGAAATTGAAAATGACAGAAATGGAAAATAGACCATATTCATGAATTAGAAGAATTAAACTGTTAAAATGATGATACTACTCAACACTATCTATAGATTCAGTGCAACTCCAATAAAAAATTGCAGTAGCATTTTTTCACCGAAATAGGAAAAACAATCCTTAAATTTATGTGGAACCACAAAAATCCTTGAACAGACAAATCCAGATAAAGAACAAAGCTGGAGAAAACACACTTCCTGGTTTCAAACTATACTATAAAGCTTAATAATCAAAACAGTACAGTTCTGGGATAAAAACAGACATATAGAGCAATGGAATAGAACAGACAGTCAGAAATAAATGCACACATATGTATCAACTAATATTTGACAAGGGAGTTAACACTCAGTGGGGACAGGGTAGTCTCAATAAATGGTAGTGGGAAAACTGGATAAATACATGCAGAAAAGTGGAGTTGCACCCATATCTTACACCATTCACAAAAACTGACTCAAAATGAATTAAAAACTAAAGAACTGAAACCATAAAGTTCTTAGAATGAAACATAGGGAAAAGCTCCATGACCTTGGTCTTGGCAATTTTTTTTTTTTAAGCATCAGCAAAAGCAAGTGACAATGACAAAAATAAGTGGGACTATATCAAAATTTAAAAGCTTCTATGTGGCAGAAGAAACAGTTTAAAACAACTGAAAATATTGGCAGAAGACCTGAATAGACATTTTTCTGAAACAAACATCCAGATGGCCAACATGTTCATGAAAAGGTGCTCAATACCAGTTTTAACCAGGGAATATGGAATATGGAAATCAAACCCACAATGAGTTATCATTTCTCACCTTTTAGAATGGCTGTCATCAAAAAGAATAGAGATAATGTGTTGATGACATGAGAAAAAGGAACCCTTGTGCACTGTTGGTGAGAATGTACATGGTATAGCCAAAAATGTTTGTTTGAGAAAAACAGTATGGAACTTAGCGAAATAATGATAGAACTAACTTACAATCCAGAAATCTCACATCTGGATACACAAAGGCAATTACAGAAATACTGAAAAGATACCTGTACCTCCATGCTTATTGCAGTGTTATTCACATAAACTAAGACATGGAAACAATTTAAATGTCCCTCAATGACAGTTACCTGGTAAAGAAGAGGTTGTGTGTTTGTTTAAATTACACACAATGGAATATTATTACACCATGAGAAAAAGGAAATCCTGCCATTTGTGCCCACTTGGATGGATCATGAAAGCATTATAAGCGAGACAGAGCAAGTCCATATCACTTACATATGGATCTTAGGCTCATCTTGTAGAAACAAAATTACTAATGGTTACTAGGGAGGGAAGGGTAGTGGGATGGGGAGATATTGGTCAAAGGGTACACATTTCCAGTTATAAGATGAGTAAGTTCTGGGGATCTAATGTACAACATTGTGATTATAGTTAATAGTGCTATACTGGTTTATTACAAATCACTAAGAGTAGAGTTTAAATATTCCTCACAACAAAAACAAAATGGTAATTATGCGATGTGATGGAGGTGATAGCCAACACAATGATAGTAATCACATTGCCATATATAAATATCAAAAATGCATCTTAATTTACACAATATTATAAGTCAATTATATCTCATTTAAATTGAAAATCATTAAAAAGAAACAATATCACAGAAAATAAGGTCATAGGAATATATATTAATAAAAGATGTGCAGGACAATTATGAGAAATTGACAAACATCACTGAAGAAGGTTCAAGGCCTGACAAAAGGAGATAGGTGCCACATTCGTGACAGGGATATTCATTATAAGGATGACAATATTAGCTTAATGCAGTTTCACTTGAAATACCTGCGAAGTTTTCATGAAACTTGACAAGCTAATTCTCAGTGAAGTTCACATGGTTAGGAACAGTGCAGGAACAGCTAAGGAAATTGTGAAGAAAAGGTAGAGGAGGTCCTATTAGGTAACAGTTTTGTGAAGGAAAATAGTCTGGACTGGTACAGGGATATACAAAATCTCTATTTTTCAGAGACATCCCCCCTGGAAAACCATCTGGTCACTGACTTGTTTTTTTTTTCTTTTTCCATTTTCTCCTTTTCCTGTTTTAATTTTGTATTATAACTCTTTATGCATTCACATATTCATTCATTCAACAAATACTTACTGAGTTACTTACTGTGTGAAGGTCTACACCATGTGCACCCATCCCTTTCTTAACATGCTCCCAAATAATGGCTCCTAGCCTCCCTGGTGAGTCCCAGCTTTTCTGAGTTTACCCACACTTTTCTGAATTGCCACACTCCAGCCTATGTCTGCAACAGCCAATCTAATCCCAGGTCTGACAGCTGAAGCCTGAGCTTCAGCACCAAGCCTTTACCCCCGCCGATAGCCTAGCATCTGCCCCTAATGTCCTAGAAGTGCACAGACCCTTGTTGTCACTACAAGACCTGCAAGAGGTCACCAACCAGTGTCCCGAGAGTGTGCAGGCCACTGCTGCCACTATGAGACCTGCAGTAAGATGATAATTGCTGTCCCCATTGTCCTAGGCTCACCCCTCATGAAAACACCAAAATCACAACCAACTGGTAAACAACCATTGACAAAAGAGATCAGAACATACCAAAAAAGATATTTTACATCCAAAGACAAAGATGCCACAACTAGAAAGTAGAAGGAGCACTTCAGTCAAATCCCATATCCACCAGGTAGATGATCCATAAACTGGAAAATAATTATATTCCAGAGGTTCACTCACGGGAGTGAGAGTTGTGAATCCTGTATCAGGCACCCCAGCCTCAGGATCTGGCATTGTGAGGATCCCCTAGAGCACGTGGCTTTGAAGACCAGTGGGGCTTGAGTGCAGGAACTTCACAGGGCTGAGGGAAACAGAGTTCACTCTTGAAAGGTGCACACAAGGTTTCATGTGCACTGGGAACCAGCACAAACCAGTGACTCCATAGGAGCCAGCGTTAAACCTACCTGCAGGTTTTAGCGAGTATCCTGGGGAAGCAGGGATCAGCTGTGGCTCACTGTGGGGGCAAGAACACTGGTGGCAGAGGCCCCAGGGAATACTGATTGGCATAAAGTCGCCATTTTGGCACCAAAACCTGGCTACAACCAACAGTGTGCAAGCTCCAGTGTTGGGATGCCTCAGGCCAAACAACCAACAGGGTGGGACAGAGCCCCACCCATTAGCAGATGGGTTGCCTAAAGTTGTAGTAAGCTCACAGCCACCTAGAAACACACCACTTGACATGACCACCAGAGGGAGAAGATCAAGCTCCACCCACCAGTGGGCAGGCACTAGTCCTTCCTAATAGGAAGCCTGCAGAAGCTCCTGGGCCAACCTCAACCACCAGGCAGCAGACATCAGAAGCAATAGGAATTATGACCCTGTGGAAAGGAAATCACAAACACAGAAAGTCAGACAAAATTAGATGGTAGAGATGTATGGTCCAGCAAAGGGTAAGATAAAAACCTAGAATGACTAATAGGCAATCTACCTGAAAAAGAACTGAGTAATGAAAGTAAACATGCTATAGGATTTGGAAAAAGAATGGAAGCACAAACCACGAAGATACAAGATAGGTTTAATGAAGAGCTGTAAGACTTAGAAATGAACAATATATAGTAACTGCAATGAAAAATTAAGAGGGACTCAATAGCAGAATAAATGAGGCAGAAGAACAAATAAGTGAGCTGGAAGATAGAGTGGTGGAAATCACTGTTGCAGAACAGAGTAAAGAAAAAGGAATGAAAAGAAATGACAGTCTCAGAGACTTATAGGATATTAAATGCACCAACATTGGCATTATAAGGTTTCCAGAAAGAGAAGAGAGAGAGGACCTGTGGAAATATTTGAAAGTTATAGCCAAAAACTTCCCTAACATGCGAAAGGAAACACTCACTCCAGTCCAGGAAGTGCAGAGAGTCTCAGGCTGGATAACCCAAGAAGGATATTAATTAAACAAAGGCCAAGACATATTAATTAAACAAGGAAAAGACAATCAGAATATATTAAATGCAATGAAATAAAAGCAACAAATAACATACACAATAATACCATTGAAGATATCAGATAATTTTTCAGCAGAAACTACAGGCCAGAAGAGAGAGGCACAACATATATAAAGTGATAAAAGGGGGAAATCTACCCCTTTTAAGAATTCCCTACCAAGCAAGGTTCTTGTTCAGAATTGATGGAGAAATGAAAGGCTTTATATTTATAGACAAGGAAAAGCTAAGAGAATTCAGCACCAACACCAAACCAGCCTTACAATAAATGCTAAAGGAATTTCTCTAGGTGGAAAAGAAAAGGTCACACTTAGAACAAGAAAAAATTATGAATGGAAAAGCTCAGAGATAAAAGCAAATATACAGCACAGATAAGAAAGCATCCACAGACACATATGACAAAGCCTGCAATCACGAGGAGAGTACCAATGCAGAATATTGGAAATGCATTTGAAACTAAAATGCAACTTAAAGCAATCTTTATACATATATATAGACTGCTATATTAAAACCTCATGGGAACCACACTCCAAAATTCTACAACAGATAAAATTTTACAACAGATAGAGACACAATAAAGAAAAAGCAGTCCAACACAACACTAAAGATAGTCATCAAATCCCAAGAGGAGAGAACAAATCCAAACAAAAAATGACAATAAGAACATACATATGACAACTACCTTAAATGTGAATGGATTAAATGCTCCAACCAAAAGACACAGACACACAGACTGGCTGAATGAATACCAAAAAAAAAAAAAACAACCAACCTTCATGTACATGTGTCTACAAGAGACCTACTTCAGATCTAGGGACACATACAGGTAGAAAGTGGGAATTAAAAGAAATCATGGGTAGCAATACTCATATCAGACAAAATAGGCTTTAAAATAAAGACTGTTATGAGGGATAAGGAAAAACTACATAATGATCAAGAGATCAATTCAAGAAGAAAATATAAAAATTGTAAATATACATGTACCCAACATCAGGCTTCCCTGATGACTCAGCCAGTTAAGAATCTGCCTGCACTGCAGAAGATACAGAAGACGTGGATTCAGTCCCTGGATTGGGAAGATTTGCCAGACGCGGAAATGGCAACCTACTCCAGTATTGTTGCCTGGGAAATCCCACTGACAGAGGAGCCTGGTGGGTTACAGTCCATTGAGTCACAAAGAGTTGGAGGAGCTCTTCCAGGCTCCTCTGTCCATGGGATTCTCCAGGCAACAATACCAAAAGGTGCCATTTCTTCCTCCAGAGGATCTTCCTGATCCAGGGATTGAACCTGCACCTCCAGCATTGGCAGGTGCATTCTTTATCACTGAGCCACCAGGGAAGCTCCTGGAGCACCTCAGCACGTATGGCAAATGCTAACAGCTATAAAGGGGAAATGAACAGTAACACAATAGTGGGGGATGTTAACACCCACTTACATCAATGGAAAGCTCTTCTAGGCAGAAAATAAGTAAACATAGGCTTGAAATGACAGACCAGATGGACATAATTGATATACCTATGGGACACAGCAAAAGCACCTCTAAGAGGCAAGTTCAGAGCAATAAAATGCTACATTAGGAAAGAAGAAAAATCCAAAATAAAGGACCTAATCTTATACCTAAAGCAACTAGAGAAAGAACAAACAAAACCCAGGGTTACTAGAAGAAAAGAAACCATAAAGATCGAAACAGAAGTAAATGCAATAGAGAACAGAACAATAGAAAAGATCAATGAAACTAAAAGCTAGTTTCTCTGAAAGGATAAACCAAATTGATAAACCTCTAGCAAGACTCAAGAATAAAAAAAGGAGATGGCTCAAATCAATACAATTAGAAAGGAAAAAGAACGTACAACTGACATTCCAGAAATGCAAAGGACCATAAGAGACTAAGCAATTATATTCCAACAAAACGGATAGCCTAGAAGAAATGGACACATTCTTAGAATGGTTAACCTTCCAAGACTGAACCATGAAGAAATAGAAAATATGAACAGACTAATTACAAGTACTGAAATTGAAAATATGATTAAAAAAAAAAAGCTGCTAACAAAAATTCCAGGACCAGCTTAATTCAAGCAAACATTCAGAGAAGAGTTAACACCTATCCTTTAGAAAATCATCCCCCAAATTGCAGATAGAACACTCCCAAACTCATTCTAGGCCACCATTACACTGATAACAAAACCAGACAGATACCACACAAAAAAAGAAAATTTCAGACAAGTATCACTGATGAATGTAAAAGTCATCAACAAAATACGAGCAAACCAAATCCAATAAAAGGATCGTACACCATGATCAGCTGGGGTTTATCCCAGGGATACAAGGATTCTTCAATATCTGCAAATCAATCAGTGTAATACACCACATTAAGAAATGAAGAATAAGAACCTTATGATCATCTCAACAGCTGCAGAAAAAAGCTTTTGACAAAATCCAACACCCGTTTATGATAAAAACTCTATGGAAAGTGGGCATAGAGGGAACCTACCTCAACAATAAAGGTCATATATGACAAACTCACAGCTAAAATTCTCAACACTGAAAAGCTGAAAGCATTTCATCTGAGATCAAGATCAAGAGAAAGATGTTCATTTTCATTACTTTTCTTCAGCATACTTTTGTAGATCCTAACCATGCAATCAGAAAAAAAAGTAATTCAAATTGGTAAAGAAGTAATACTGCCATTCTTTGCAGATGACATGATACTATACATTGAAAATCCTAAATGTGTTACCAGAAAACTACTAGAGTTTATAAGTGGGTAAGTTTCAGGATACAAAGTTGATAAAACAGAAATTTCATGCATTTGGGGTTAACATTACACACTACTATATATAAAATATATAAATAACAAGGACCTACTGTATAGCTCAGGGAACTCAATATTTTATAATAATATATATGGGAAAATATCNCTGCAGTCTATATCCTTTGCTGTGTACAGCCAGTGAAATTTCTTTTCAGTTACGTTAAGAGTCACCTATAGATGAACACAATTTCAACTTAAACATCCATATTGTATTATTTACCTAAGCTTAATTCTTTTCTTTTAAAGACACTGTATTCACTGAAAAAGTAATTCAAATTAACCAACCATGCCTTACAAATGTAAATAGAAGTGATACCAAATAAGCATTGATGAAAACTAAAAGCATTTTAAAAAAACAGCATTAAATCTTACCAACTCCAGAGGTTACTGATTCTGCATCAATATCACTAGCTCTCCTTCTTGCCACTTCAGCTAGTGCTAGTTCTCCCTTATCTAGCGCAAGGTAATGCATGTCCTTTGGAAATACAGCAAAATAAAAGATTAATCCAAAATGAATCTTAGTCAAGTTACAAAAGAGATTTTGAAAAAAAGCACTTACTGTTCAGATTACAAAACAGACATGGCTGATGAGCATTCTTTTTTATATTTTAATTTTCTCAGTTTTCTAGTACAAGCAAATTTTCTTGAATTGCAAATCCTGGNAGTGGCAGTTATTTAAATAATTTTGAGTCTTTAGGGAAAAAGACAAGCTGTTAAATGTTCAATATACTCAGTTATATCAGGGAATAAAAATCTTAGTTGCTGTTTTCTATAATGAAATTTTACTATCTCAGCTTCTTCAAAATTCAGTTGTTCATTAAGATAAGCAGTTTACAAGGAATATTATTACACAAATTGTCTCTGTTATTTATGCACTTGGCACATATTACTTTGTTAATATTATTAATACTACTATTATCTTGAATTCATTCAGTCAACAGATAATCAGTGCCTATTAAGTGCCAGGCACTGTTGTGGAAAGAGAGGTCAATACAATACCATTTCTCAACAAGCTTTGAGTCCACTAGGGAGAAAGACCACTATAAACAACAGCTAATAACTTAGTGTGATGGGTTTTATGATAGAGTTAAGAATGGTATGGAACCAAAGAGGAGAAACCGATCCTTGATCTGTGGTTTGAAGGATAAATAAGAGTTATACTAGAAGGGAAAATGGAGGTAAGCCAAGAGAAAACGAATGGTATCTGACACATGTATGTAGAGAAGATTGAAAAACCACAGTTCTATCAGGCAATAACAGGTCTTTCAATATGGAAGGAATGTTTGATGTGTGAGAGAATACAGTGGAAACTAATTCTAAACCAGTAGACAGAGCTACTAAAAAAAACTTAGAAATCTTTGGTACACAAAATGATCATTGGAATGAGAATCTTATTGCAATAAAATGGTAAAAAGAACATGAACAAGTTTTCAATGATGAAATATAAATGGCCTATAATCATAAGCTATCAGGGCTTTCCTGATAGCTCAGTTGGTAAAGAATCTGCCTGCAATGCAGGAGACCCCAGGAATTCCCTTCAATTCCTGGGTAGGGAAGATTCACTGAAGAAGGGATAGGGTGCCCACTCCAGTATTCTTGGGCTTCCCTTGTGGTTCAGCTGGTAAAGAAACCACCTGCAGTGCAGGAGACCTGGGCTCAGTCCCTGGGTTGGGAAGATCCCATGGAGAAGGGAAAGGCTACTCACTCCAGTATTCTGGCCTGGAGAATTCCATAGACTATAGTCCATGGAGTTGCAAAGAGTTGGACACAACCGGGCGACTTTCACTTTCATAATCATGAAAAGATATTTTACTTTCCTAATATTCAAAGTTGAAAAATGTAATTTCAAACTGCACAAGTTTTTTTTTTTAAGTTGTTACTTATTGGTTGCAAAGTTTGGGAGGAAAACAGGTGTTTACATTTACTGGGGATATAGACTTTATAGCAGGGGTTGGTAAGCTATGGCTTACTAGCCAAATATAGCTTGCCTTTTATACAGTCCTTGAGTTATCAATGCTATTTACCTAGCATAAGGCCTTCAGATCCATTAATGTTGTTGCAAATGGCAAAAATCTCATTCTTATTTAGAGGTGAGATGTATTCCATTTGTGTATGTGTGTGTGTGTGTAGTCTTCTTTATCCATTCATCAGTTGATGGACACTTAGGTTACTTTTGTATCTTGGCAATTGTAAATAGTGTTGCTATTAACACTGGGTGAATGTATCTTTTCAAATAAGTGCTTTTGTTTCTCTCAGATGTATACTCAGGCATGGAATTGCTGGGTCATAAAGCTATGACAAATTTAGACAGCATATTAAAAAGCAGAGACATCTCTTTGCCAACAAGGTCTATCTAGTCAAAGCTATGACTTTGCCAACAGTCGTGTATGATGTGAGAGCTGGACCACAAAGAAGGCTGAGCAATGAAGAAATGATGCTTTTGAACTGTGGTGTTGGAGAAGACTCTTGAGAGTCCCTTGGACAGCAAGATCAAATTAGTCAATCCTAAAGGAAGTCAACCCTGAATATTCATTGGAAGGACTGATGCTGAAGATGAAGCTTCAATACTTCGGCCACCTGCTGTGAAGAGCTGACTCACTAGAAAAGACCCTGACACTGGGAAACATTGAAGGCAGGAGGAGAAGGGGATGACAGGATGAGATGGCTGGATGACATCACTGACTTGATGGACACGACTTTGAGCAAACTCTGGGAAACTATGAAAGAAAAGGAACCTTGGCATGCTGCAGTCCATGGGGTTGCAGAGAGTTGACACAACTTAGTGACTGAACAGCAACAATGTTAGTTCTATTTTAGTTATGAGAAAACTCTATGCTGTTTTCCCCAATTTACATCCCCACCGACAGTGTATGAAGATTCCCTTTTTTCTACATTCTCGCCAGCATTTGTCATTTGTGTTTTTTGATGATGGCCCTTCCAACAGCTGTGAGATGATATCTAAATTGTGGTTCTGATTTGCATTTCCCTGATGATTGTACCTCTTTTCATGGGTGTCTGCATTTTCTTAAATTTTGGAAAACTGTTCAGTTCCTCTGCCCATTTTATAATCAGGTTGTTTCTTTTTTGATGTTCAGTTTTGTGTACTAATTATATATTTTGTATATTAACCCCTTACTGGTCATATTATATGCAAATAATTTTTCCCATTCAGTAGTTTTGTTTTGTTTTGTTGTTATACTAAATGAAATAAGTCAGACAGAGAAAGACAAATACTAGATGATATTACTTATATGTG
>SJYQ01002816.1:119137-179820 GCA_006410935.1 Redunca redunca
CCATTCATCTGCTGATGGACATCTAGGTTGTTTCCATGTTCTGGCTATTATAAACAGTGCTGCGATGAACATTGGGGTACATGTGTCTCTTTCTATTCTGGTTTCCTCCGTGTGTATGCCCAGCAGTGGGATTGCTGGGTCATAAGGCAATTTTATTTGCAATTTTTTAAGGAATCTCCACACTGTTCTCCCTAGTGGCTGTACTAGTTTGCATTCCCACCAACAATGTAAAAGGGTTCCCTTTTCTCCACACCCTCTCCAGCATTTATTGCTTGCAGACTTCTGGATCGCAGCCATTCTGACTGGTGTGAAGTGGTACCTCATTGTGGTTTTGATTTGCATTTCTCTGATAATGAGTGATGTTGAGCATCTTTTCATGTGTTTGTTAGCAACAATACTTCAATTTTAAAAAAGACCAGTGTTTACATTTTTAAATGGCTGGAAGAACTGTGTTAAACCACTCAAGTCTGTATGGCTCTGGAATTAGCTCATCTTGCAGACTTGAAAATGTTTCAGTTAAAACTACAAGCCAAATAGTACTTATTGTGAAACTTACATTGTGATCAAGTTTTTCAGTGAAAACTAACATTGTTTTGACTTGCAAGTAATACCAGACAGTGTTACACACCTTCTGTAAAAATTAAAAGTTAAAACTCTCAAAAAGGAGATCTCTATTCTTACAGAAAGTCCCAGCAATATATTTCAGTCCATGGCATTTTTCAACCTTGATACAAGTGCCATGGAAATGTCCATAGTTCAAATTCTATCTAATGGTGCAATTAAGGGAAGTAATTAATTTACAATGTACTAACATATTAAAGGCAGTCTCAATTCAGTTCACTCACTCAGTCATGTCCAACTCTTTGCAACGCCATGAATTGCAGCATGCCAGGCCTCCATGTCTATGACCAACTCCCGGAGTTTACTCAAACTCATGTCCATCGAGTTGGTGATGCCATCCAGCCATCTCATCCTCTGTTGTCCCCTTCTCCTCCTGCCCCCAATCCCTCCCAGCATCAGGGTCTTTTCCAATGAGTCAACTCTTCGCATGAAGTAGCCAAAGTATTGGAGTTTCAGCTTTAGCATCAGTCCTTCCAATGAACACCCAGGACAGATCTCCCTTAGAATGGACTGGTTGGATCTCTTTGCAGTCCAAGGGACTCTCAAGAGTCTTCAACACTACACTTCAAAAGCATCAATTCTTCCATGCTCAGCTTCTTCACAGTCCAATTCTCACATCCATACATGACCACTGGAAAAACCATAGCATTGACTAGACGGACCTTTGTTGGCAAAGTAATGTCTCTGCTTTTTAATATGCTACCTAGCCTGAGGTCAGGGGCAGTGGCTGAGAGGAGCTACCCCACACCTGAAGTCAGGGGCAGAGGCCGAGAGGAGCAACTCCACATCCAAGGAGAGGTGGCTGTGCAGGCGCAGGAGGGCCGAGAGGAGCTACTCCATGTTCAAGGTCAGGAGAGGTGGCCATGAGGAGATACCCCTCGTCCAAGGTAAGGAGCAGTGGCTGCGCTTTGCTGGAGCAGCTGTGAAGAGACACCCCATGTCCAAGGTAAGAGAGACTCAGGTAAGACGGTAGGTGTTGCGAGAGGGCATCAGAGGGCAGACACAATGAAACCATAATCAAAGAAAAGTAGCAAATCTGATCACACGGACCACAGCCTTGTCTAACTCAATGAAACTAAGCCATGCCGTGTGAGGCCACCCAAGATAGGCAGGTCATGGTGGAGAGGTCTGACAGAATGTGGTCCACTGGAGAATGGAATAGCAAATTACTTTAGTATTCTTGCCTTGAGAATCCCATGAACAGTATGAAAAGGCAAAATGATAGGATACTGAAAGAGGAACTCCCCAGGTCGGTAAGTGCCCAATATGCTACTGGAGGTCAATGGAGAAATAACTCCAGAAAGAATGAAGGGACGGCGCCAAAGCAAACACAGTACCCAGTTGTGGATGTGACTGGTGATAGACGCAAGGTTCGATGCTGTACAGAGCAATATTGCATAGGAACCTGGAATGTCAGGTCCATGAATCAAGACAAATTGAAAGTGGTCAAACAGGAGATGGCAAGAGTGAACATCGACATTCCGGGAATCGGCAAACTAAAATGGACCGGAATGGGTGACTTTAACTCAGATGACCATTGTATCTACTACTGCGGGCAGGAATCCCTTAGGAGAAATGGAGTAGCCATCATGGTCAACAAGAGTCCGAAATGCAGTACTTGGATGCAATCTCAAAAACGACAGAATGATCTCTGTTCGTTTCCGAGGCAAACCACCCAATATCACGGTAATTCAAGCCTATGTATGCCCTGACCAGTAACACTGAAGAAGCTGAAGTTGAACGGTTCTATGAAGACCTACAAGACCTTTTAGAACTAACACCCCCAAAGGATGTCCTTTTCATTATAGGGGACTGGAATGCGAAAGTAGGAAGTCAAGAAACACCTGGAGTAACAGGCAAATTTGTCCTTGGAGTATGGGATGAAGCAGGGCAAAGGCCAAGAGTTTTGCCAAGAGCACGAGTTTTGCCAGGGCAAAGGCAAGAGTTTTGCCAAGAGAACACACTGGTCATAGCAAACTTTCTCTTCCAACAACACAAGAGAAGACTCTACACATGGACATCACCAGATGGTCAACACCGAAATCAGACTGATTATATATTCTTTGCAGTCAAAGATGGAGAAGCTCTATACAGTCAGCAAAACAAGACCAGGAGCTGACTGTGGCTCAGATCATGAACTCCTTATTGCTAAATTTAGACTTAAAAGGCAGTGTAGTCTAGTCTTTAGCTAATCGAGTTCTAAAAATGCCTTCTGATCAGTGAATATGTGCAATTAACCGTACACTCATATCATATATATCAATATTTGGCAGTAGTTGTCTATGAGGAAAGAAATTTACAAAATGAAAATAAATTTCACCATAGATCAGTATCCACAGATGAATATTTACAATGGATTTTGTTGATAGGAATAGCACCTTTCAACTCTTATTCCCCCAAAAGAACTCCATTATTTACATCTGTAGAACTTCATTATGAAAACTGTACTCAATTATTAGATTTTTAACTTTATAAATATTTATGGAAATTTGCTTTCTATCATACTCAATTATTACATTTAAATTTTTGTTTTATCAATAAAGATCTATGGAAATTTGTTTTCTCAAGCACTATATAATAACCTCAATTTTGCTTCATGACCCATAAGCCTATACTATTTGCTATTTTGTTCTTTATAGAAAAAGTTTGATGATTCCATATTTAATTAATATATCAGAATTTAAAATTAGAATATATATACTTTTGGAAACTCTTTCTAAAGAAATGATGTGATCAATCTTATGTCCAAGATTGGTGAGAGTCAAAAGAAAAGAGAGCAATCAAGCCAAAAATCAAATTATCCTCCAATTAAAAATAAAAGTAAAACAGATTGGTGCTGACAGCAATACTTATTTTTTCTTACAAAGGAATTCTATATTTATTTACCAAAAATATTACATCTGCTTTTCTTGCATATAATATATAACATTATACTGTTTTTGAGGGGCAAACTCCCCAGATCAGTAGGTTCCCAATATACCACTGGAGAAGAGCAGAGAAATAGCTCCAGAAGGTATGAAGAGGCTGATTGAGCCAAAGCGGAAACACCACCCAGGTCTGCATGTGTCTGGTAGTGAAAGTAAAGTCCAATGCTGTAAAGAAAAGTATTGCATAGGAACCTGGAACGTTAGGTCCATGACAAGGTAAATTGAAAGTGGTCAACAGGAGATGGCAAGAGTGAACATTAACATCTTAGCAACAGTGAACTAAAATGGACTGGAATGGGCAAATTTAATTCAGATGACAATTATATCTACTACTGTGGGCAAGAATCTCTTAAAAGAAATGGAGTAGCTTTCATAGTCATCAGAAGAGTCCAAAATGCAGTACTTGGGTACAATCTCAAAAATGGCAGAATGATCTCTGTTCGTTTCCAAGGCAAACCATTCAACATCACAGTAATCCAAGTCCATGCCCCAACCACTAATGCCAAAGAACCTGAAGTTGAATGGTTCTACGAAGACCAACAAGGCTTTCTAGAACTAACACCAAAAAAGATGTTCTTTTGTCATCATAGGGACTAGAATGCAAAAGTAAGAAGTCAAGAGATACTTGGAGTAACAGGCAAGTTTGGCCTAGGAGTACAAAATGAAGCAGGGCAAAGGCTAACAGTTTTGCCAAGAGAAGGCACTGGTCATAGCAGACACCTTCTTCCAACACGAGAGACAACCATACACATGGATATCACCAGATGGTCAATACCAAAATCAGACTTATTATATTCTTTGCAGTCAAAGATGGAGAAGCTCTATACAGTCAACAAAAACTAGACCGGGAGCTATCTGTGGCTCAGATCATGATCTCCTTATTGCCAAATCAGACTTAAATTGAAGGAAGTAGAGAAAACCACTAGGCCATTCATGTATGACCTAAATCAAATCCCTTACAATTATACAGTGGAAGTGACAAATAAATTCAAGGGATTAAATCTGATAGAATGCTTAAAGAACTATGGATGGAGGTTCGTGACATTGTATAGGAGGCAGTGATCAAAACCATCCCCAAGAAAAAGATATGTAAAAATGCAAAACAGGCTGTCTGAGGAGGCCTTACAAATAGTGAAGAAAAAAATAAAAGCGAAGGGCAAAGGAGAAAAGAAAGATAAACCCATTTGAATACAGAGTTCTAAAGAATATCAAGGAGAGATAAGAAAACCTTCCTCAGTGATCAATGCAAAGAAACAGAGGAAAACAACAGAATGGGAAAGACTAGAGATCTTTTCAAGAAAATTATGATACCAAGGGAATATACCATGCAGAGATGGGCACAATAAAGGACAGAAATGGTACGGACCTAACAGAAGCAGAAGATGCTAGGAAGAGATGGCAAGAATACACAGAAGAAGTGTACACAAAAGGTCTTAATGACTCAGATAACCGCAATGGTGTGATCACTCACCTAGAGCTAGACATCTTGGAGTACAAAGCCAAGTGGGCCTTAGGAAGCATACTATGAACAAAGCTAGTGAAGGGGATGGAATTCCAGTTGAGCTATTTCAAATCCTAAAAGATGATGCTGTGAAAGTGCTGCACTCAATATGCCAGCAAATTTGGAAAACTCAGCACTGGCCACAGGACCAGAAAAGATCAGTTTTCATTCCAGTCCCCAAAAAGGGCAATGCCCAAGAATGTTCAAACTACCAAATAATTTCACTCATTTCACATGCTGGCAAAGTAATGCTCAAAATTCTCCAAGTCAGGCTTCAGCAGTATGTGAACTGAGAACTTCCAGATGTTCAGGTTGGATTTAGAAAACGCAGAGGAACCAGAGATCAAATTGCCAACATCTGTTGGATCTTAGAAAAAGCAAGAGAATTTCAGAAAAACATCTACTTCTGCTTCATTGACTACACTTTGACTGTGTGGATCACAACAAACTGGAAAATTCTTCAAGAGATGGGAATACTGGACCACTTGACCTGCCTCTTGAGAAACCTGGATACAGGTCAAGAAGCAACAGTTAGAACAGGACATGGAACAACAGACTGGTACCAATAGTAAAAGGAGTACGTCAAGGCTGTATGTTGTCACCCTGCTTATTTAACTTATATGCAGAGAACATCATGGGAAATGCCAGGCTGGATAAAGCACAAGCTGGAATCAAGATTGCTGGGAGAAATATCAATAACCTCACATAAGCAGATGACACCCCCATTATGGAAGAAAGCCAAGAGGAACTAAGGAGCCTATTGATAAATGTGAAAGAGGAGAGTGAAAAAGCTGGCTTAAAACTCAACATTGAAAAAACAAATATCATGGCATCTGGTCCCATCACCTCATGGCAAATACATGGGGAAACAATGGAAACAGTGACAGACTTTATTTTCTTGGGCTCCATAATCACTGCAGATGGTGACTGCAGCCATGAAATTTAAGATGCCTGCTCCCTGAAAGAAAAGCAATGATAAACCTAGACAGCATATTAAAAAGCAGAGACATTGCTTTGCTGACAAAGGTCCATATAGTCAAAGCTATGGTTTTTTCAGTAGAAGGACTGATTCTGAAGCTGAAGTTCCAATATTTTGGCCACCTGATGCAGAGAGTCAACTCAAGGGAAAGACCCTGATGCAGGGAACGACTGAAGGCAGGAGGAGAAGGGATGACAGAGGATGAGATGCTTGGATGGCATCACCGACTCAATGGACATGAGTTTGAGCAATCTCTGGGAGATGGTGAAGGACAGGGAAGGCTGGTGTGCTGCAGTCCATGGGGTCACAGAGTTGGTATGACCGAGTGACTAAACAACAACAATGAGTTATCAAAGGTACCATATATTATCTAGTTCTAGTTCTTACTGAATTCTTACTGAGTACAGAAGTATTATTTTCTCAACCTGCTCAAATATCTACCAGTTGTTGCAAAGGCTGTTAGATATTTGATTAGGGTTACATAGCTGCTTTGGAGAAGGCAATGGCAATCCACTCCAGTACTCTTGCCTGGAAAATCCCATGGGCGGAGGAGCCTGGTGGGCTGCAGTCCATGGAGTCAGGAAGAGTCAGACACAACTGAGCGACTTCACTTTCACTTTTCACTTTCATACATTGGAGAAGGAAATGGCAACCCACTCCAGTGTTCTTGCCTGGAGAAACCCAGGGATGGTGGAGCCTAGTAGGCTGCCGTCTATGGGGTCGCACAGAGTAGGACACGACTGAAGTGACTTAGCAGCAGCAGCACATAGCTACTTTGGTATTGTCTTAATACTGAAAAGTATTAGCTACTTCAAATATCTTATGGAGGAAGGGACAGCATTTACAATCTACTGACTGACTGACTTACTAAGCTCCAATAGAAATGTTGTCACTTTAAGTCAGAAACAATATACTCAGGGAATCTTATCAACTAGAATAAGATGGAAATTATTATACACCTAAAGTACATATTTAATATTTTTTCAGAGATTTTTCTTTTCATTGAACACCATTTGGTAATTTAGGAGTTTGATCATATTTTTAGGAAAGCAAAGTTTTAGTTAGAATATGAAAGTTTGGTATTTCAAGAAATGTAACTATTGGCAGCCTTTGTATGGGAGAGTTGTCCTTTATAAATAATGTCTTTTCTAGGTCTAATTGATAAAATTCAAATTTTGTTAAATTGGCTCAGGATATGAATAGAGATTTTAAACTGACAGCAATACTTAAAACAATAAAAAATCAGAAACAACTTAAATGTACATCAATGGAAAAAAATCATGGTTTTTCTTTTTATTATCCAAGAATGCCATGATGCTTTCATAATAGATCTTTATATTCAATAAAGAAATTAGCAGTAATTTAAAAATATATTGCCATGTTCAATTTGCTAGTATATTGTTTAATATTTTGGCAACTTTTAAAAATTTGAAGTATGGATGCTATATAGTATTATATAAGTGCATCTATAGTCTTAGAAATTCTATCACCTTACTTACACTTGACTGCTAACAAGCCTCAACTTATATCAAGGTTATAGTAGCCATACAGAATAAGTTAAAGTGGCCTCTTTTCCCTATCTTTTCATCTCTGGCAAAATTTTTATATGTCTTCACTGAAAATAAGCAAAACATATACAATGCACTTAAGAAACTACCATCCATTAGTAAGTGACATAAATGAACATCTGTTTAAAATAAACATAGACTATACACCTGCTTATGGCTGAAAAGACTATAGATCATAAATATATCAATTCTGACCCAAAATAACCTATAAAGCTTAGTAGAATTCCAATAAAAATCCCCATAAGATTTTTCATGGAACTTGACAAGTTGATCTTAAAACTCACTTGTGAAGTAAATGGTCAAGAATATCTAAGACTTATTCTAGTTAACATTAAGACTGTATAAAAGCATGAGCATATGAATCAAAGAAAAAGAAAGTTACCCATAAAAAATACCCCCTTTTTTGGTGAGTTACTAATGTTAGTTCTTCACGTTTAACAGTGATGTAAGTGTTAACGATGAGATCTCTGGTCCATGAATTATTTCTGGAACATGTTCTCTGCCTCTCACTCCTCCTTATTTCTGTGATTTCTAATTATTTCTTATTAAATAAGAATTAATTTCAAGAAGGTAATAAGACTTAACAGGTCTTGAGGTGGTAATGTATCTGTACCGTGATTTTCACTTCTTAATATTTCTGTGGGCCTTCTCACTATTTATATATCTGAATGTAGTTTTTAAGTAAGATGCAGTAGACAGTATATTTCTATAACTCCATGCCTCTCAGTATGAGTTCATGAATCTTTATAGCCTGAAAAAACACATCTATTAATAATGTCTAATATCTATATTACCCCTCAACCAGCTATCTTCTGGCTACATTTAACTTTTAGATAGTTTTAGAGTTGCAATTTAGTTAAAATGTTGGATATAATTAAATAAGCTAATATATCCCTGGGAAATAATTCTAAAAGAGTCAAAAAAGTAAAAGCCACTTGGCTATATATTTCATTTTCATATCTTTTACTTGTTTCTTAAGTGAACAATGCAAAAGAAATAGACAAAAACAATAGAATGGGAAAGACTAGAGATCCTTTCAAGAAAGTTAGAGATACCAAGGGAACATTTCATGCAAAGATGGGCACAATATAGGACAGAAACGGTAAGGACATGATGGAAGCAGAAGCAATTAAGAAGAGGTGGCAAGAATACACAGAAACTATACAGAAAAGGTCATAATGATCTGGATGACCAGAATGGTGTGGTCTGTTACCTACAGCTGGACATCAGAGTGGGAAGTCAAGTGGGCCTTACGAAGGATTACCACGAACAAACATAGTGGAGGTGATGGAATTCCAGCTGAGCTATTTCTAATCCTAAAGGATGATGCTGTTAAAGTGCTGCACCCAAAATGCCGGCAAATTTTTAAAAAAGGCCAGTTTTCATTCCAATCCCCCAAAAGGGTGATGCCAAAGAATGTTCAAACTACCACACATTTAAACTCATTTCACATGCTAGCAAGGTAATGCTCAAAATCCTTAAAGCTAGGCTTTGACAGTACGTGAACCAAGAACATCCAGATGTACATGCTGAATTTAGAAAAGGCAGAGGAACCTGAGATCAAATTGCCAACATCCCTTGGATTATAGAAAAAGTAAGGGAATTCAAGAAAAACATCTGCTTCTGCTTCATTGACTACAGTAAAGGCTTTGACTGTATGGATAACAACAAACTGGAAAATTCTTCAAGAGATGGGAATACCAGATCACTTTACCTGCCTCCTGAGAAATCTGTATGCAGGTCAAGAAGCAACAGTTACAACCAGACATAGAACAATGGACTAGTTCCAAATTGGGAAAAGGAGTACATCAAGGCTGTATATTGTCACCTTGCTTATTTAACTTCTACGCAGAGTACATCATGCAAAATGCCAGGCTGGATGAGGCACAAACTGGAATCAAGATTGCCGGGTGAAGTATCAATAACCTTAGATATGCAGATGATATCAACCTAATGGCAGAAAGCAATGAGGAACTAAAGAGTGTCTTGATGATGGTGAAAGAGGAGAGTAAAGAACCTGGCTTAAAAGTCGACATTCAAAAAAGTAAGATCATGGCATCTGGTTCCATCACCTCATGGCAAATAGATAGGTAAACAGTGGAAACAGTGACAGACTTTATTTTCTTGGGCTCCAAAATCACTGTGGACAGTGAATGCAGCCATGAAATTAAAAGACACTTGCTCCTTGGAAGAACAGTTATGGCAAACCAAGAAGTGTATTAAAAAACAGAGACATCACTTTGCTGACAAATGTCCATATAGTCAAAGCTATGGTTTTTTCAGGAGACATGTTCAAATGTGAGTGTTGGACTATAAAGATAGCTGAGCACTGAAGAAGTGATGCTTTTGAATTCTGTGGTGCTGAAGATGACTCGAGAGTCCCTTGGACAGCAAGGAGATCAAACCAGTCAACCGTTAACTGAAATCAACCTTGAATATTCATTAGAAGGACTGATGCTGAAGCAGAAGCACCAATACTTTGGCCCCCTGATGCAAGGAGCCAACTCACTGGAAAACACCCTGATGCTGGGAAAGATTGAGGGCAGGAGGAGAAGGGGGCAACAGAGGATGAGATAGTTGGATGGTATCATTGACTCGATCACCTGAGTTTGAGTAAACTCCAGGAGACAGTGAAGGATAGAGCAGCCTGGCATGCTGCAGTCTATGGGGTCACAAACAGTTGGACATGAGTGAGTGACTGAACAGCAAAAATAAAAAAATTATTCCACATATAACTATGGAATATTTACTATGTGCCAGATGTATAGGTGAATTTACTACAAAAGTTAATGAAGCTTAAGCTTCTGTCTTATTTTTACATGTCCTTCCAGTACCTAATTTTGTATCAGAAATATTAAATTCTTTTTGAAATTGAAGTATAGCTGATTTATAATATTGTAATAACTTCAGGTGTATAGCATAGTGATTCAGCATTTTTATAGATTATATTCCATTTTAAGTTATTAACAAAATAATGGCTATATTTCCCTGTGATGTATAACATATCCTTGTTGTTACCTTTATTATAGATTGTAGTGTATAGCTCTTAATCCTTCCTGTACTCCTATCTTGCCCCTCCCTGCCTTCTCTCTCCCCACTGGTAACCATTAGTCTCTTTTCTATGAGTCTTTTCTTGTTTTGTTATATATATTTATTTTTTAGATTCCACTTCCAAGTGATAACATATAGCATTTGTCTATGACTTACTTTATTTAATATTCTCTAGATCTATTAAATTGTTTTTCTTAAGAAGTATAAGCTTCGAACCCTATAAAACATAGTCTACCCCCTGATGCCCATTCATCAAGTTTTCACCTACTGTACCATGCTTAGTTGTTTAGAATCATGTGTCTGGGAGCCACATGGCACAAGAAGACATTGTAAGATATACAGTGCTTTTTTGTGTTGTTCGTCTCTTTTTGGATACTTACTGCACAAGGTTTAAATGGCATGTAATGAGTCTAAAGAGACAATATAAATGAAAATATATTTGAAAAGTGTCATATTGATTAAACCTTTCCTGCCACCCAATCAGGATTACCTAGTGAATGGCTTTATTTAAACTGTTACTAATTGGAAGTTCAAAAAAAAAATATTCAGAAGAATGAATCACTTAGTTTCTGTCATTCTCAATGAAAATTTTTAGTTTATCATTTGCCAAACTGACTTATATTAGTAACATCATTTAGCACTATTAAGTGAAATTGGCTTCCAATGAACAAAAGATGACAAACACTGATAGTCTTTGGCCATGATCCAGCTTAACAACTTTGCACATATCCTGTCTATAGCATCTAAGATCTATTCAATAAAATAAAAGACCTGCTATTCCTGGGAGCTCATTACCTTTCACAGATGGTGTTTAATGTACCACGAAAAGGAATATGCAGATTTAAAAGAATAAGTATTTAAAGTTAGGGAGTTCCCTGACAATCCAATGGTCAGGATTTGGTGCTTTCACTATTGAGGGCCCAGGTTCAATACCAGTTTGGGGAACTAAGATTCTACAAGTTATGCAGCGTGACCAAGAAAAAAGTGTTTAAAGCTTAAAAGTGAACAGTGCAAAACAGTGAAGAAAACAATAGAATGAGAAAAACTAGAGATCTCTTCAAGAAGTTAAGAGATACCAAGGGAACATTTCATGCAAAGATGGGCACAGTATAGGACAGAAATGATAAGGACATAATGGAAGCAGAAAAGAGTAAGAAAAGGTGGCAAGAATACACAGAAAACTAAACGGAAAAGGTCATAATGACCTGGGCAACCTCAATGGTGTGGTCATTCACCTACAGCCGGACATCAGAGTGTGAAGTCAAGTGGGCCTTACGAAGGATTACCACGAACAAACATAGTGGAGGTGATGGAATTCCAGCTGAGCTATTTCTAATCCTAAAGGATGATGCTGTTAAAGTGCTGCACCCAAAATGCCGGCAAATTTTTAAAAAAGGCCAGTTTTCATTCCAATCCCCCAAAAGGGTGATGCCAAAGAATGTTCAAACTACCACACATTTAAACTCATTTCACATGCTAGCAAGGTAATGCTCAAAATCCTTAAAGCTAGGCTTTGACAGTACGTGAACCAAGAACATCCAGATGTACATGCTGAATTTAGAAAAGGCAGAGGAACCTGAGATCAAATNTTTATTTTCATTTCTCTATATTGTTTGGATTTGTCTTTGTCTTCTTGAGATGAAAGCACAGGTCATTTATTTTCAATCTTTTTTAAAAATAATGCATTTAAGGCTCTGAAGTTTCTGTGGCTGCAAGCCACAGATACTGATATATAATATTTTCATTGTCATTAAGTTGTAAGTTAATAATTTCCATTTGATATCACCTTTAGCCTGAGTAATTAATAAGTATGCTATTAAATTAGCTCAGGTTTTCTATTTATGTTATTCAAGTTGTTAATATCCTTACTGTTTTTTTTCCTACATCTCATGCACCTCATGCATTGCAGGCAGATTTTTTTACCACTGAGCCATTGGGGAAGGTTCAAGTAGCTATAGCATTATTCATTTCTACTGAGCTCCAAACTTTTTTAAAAGAAAAACCTTCAAGGAAAAATTGAAAAATCCACAAAGTGTAAGATGTTAGCACACCCTTCTCTGAAAAACATACTGTAACATCATGTACTTTGTGGATTTTTCAATATTCATAAGACACATCTGTTATCTCATTGCATAGGCTGCTTGAATGTCCTCATGACATGGCAGCTAGCTTCCCCCAGAGCAAGTGATCAGAGAGAAAGGGGAAAAAAGGAAGCCACAATACACTTTATTGCCTAGTTTCAGAAGTCACACATCATGCTTGAAGTGAGTTACCAGGTCTAGCTCATTCAAGGGATGAGAGGTTAAGGTACCACCTTTTGAAAAGAGGAGTATCAAAGAATTTCAGCACACATTTTAAAACTACCTCTTGTTTTTTTCCTTTTTAATACTTTGTCTTCAGATTTTTTTCTGACACTTGGAAGCTTTATTTATATATTTTCCCATTTGAACCATGATATTTTGGGTTTGGAGTGTTTTCTTATATGCAACACATACTTGAATATTAAAAAATCCAATTTTATGGTCTCTGATTTTCAATAGGTGAATTTAATTCATTAACATTATAATTACTGATGCTTAGACATTCTTGACAGCTTTTTTACTTTTTATTTGCCATACCTTTATTTCCTTCTGATTATTTCCTATTTGTTCTGTAATAATTTATCAATTTTTATTTCTTTGGTTTTTTTCTTATTTACTGATTCTAAAGTTACACCTTTTGTATTGGTTGGTTAGGGTTACTGCCAGAAGAAAACAACATAGCCTGGGCACATTAAACAAGAGAAATACAATTTTCTCATAGCTCTGGAGGCTGGAAGTTTAAGATGAAGGTGTTGACAGGTTTGGTTTCTCCTGATGCCTCTGTCATTGTCTTGCAGGTGACCATCGTCTTGCTGGATTTACGTCTGTGCACATACATTCCTGTTGGTCTTTCTTCCTCTTCTTATAAATACACCAGTCATATTGGGTAAGGGCTCCATGGCCTCATTTAACCTTAATTATATCTTTAAAGGCGTCACTTCAAAATATATTACATTGGGAGTTACAGCTTTAGCATATCAATTTGGAAGGTGAGGGGGATGTAATTCACTTCATAAAATCACCCATTCCTATTTTTCTGGTGAATATTCTTAAATTCTTTACATACTCGTATCAGCTTATTTTTCTAACCATACATGGGGTTTATCAGTATTTACTTATTTTGACCTCTCCATTCACCTGCTTTGCTACAACTTAATTATTCACCCTCCCTTGGCCAGGAACATTTTCTTGATTCCTAGTATCCCCTTTTCACAACATGGAGAACTTTTGGCGCTTTTGTCAACTTTAGGAGTCATCTTATCTGAACATTAGATTTCTGCTTTCTTTCTTCATTCTGATTTTGTGTGTTTTCCTGTTTTCAGTGGATTCTTTCAACTTCTGGTCCTTTTATGTATTCTTGACTTGAATCCCAGTTATAAGTCTTAAACACATAGACACACACACACTTACATTTCATCATTAATAAAGGTATGGCAGAGGAGGGAGAAGCTGATGAACACACTCAATCCACTGTCTTAAAACAGAAGAGGTACATTTCATATAGAAGTTAATTGTACAGAGAAGAGACTTCTGACTGGGAAAATTTGAACTTGGAAATTCATGACAGGTTTGCGTCAACAGAAGTCAAAAAAATTTTTATTCATAATGTTTAAAATTATTTTAATTAATATACATTGATTGCAGTTATAATGCTAAATGGTAATTCTTGCTTTAGAAGTGTACAGGTATAAGACTCTTCTAAATAAAAACAGTGCCAAAGAAGCTATTTTATGTCAATTTGATCACCAAGTAAGTACCTTAGGAGTGGCAGATGTAAGGCATGCTACAGAAATCATGCCAACAGAAGACAAACTACCCAGTATCATTATGCCAAGGGAAGGCACAGGTGGCTGGAGAGCAGCAGCTACAGGTCTGTTTATAATGTTATCAAATGGCACACACTTGACTCCAGCTGTTCCTGTGCCAATGGCCAAGGTAATTAGAGATGCCAACATGAGAGAGTTCAGAAGGCACATTCATCCTCATGCCACCCAACACCGGACCAGAGAAACAATCTTGGGTGGCACATTAACTGGCTTTTGTGCCACAGTAATAATTAGGTTGGAGAGGTCACTTGAACTTTGAAAAGCAGGATAAGGTCCCAAAGGCACAGAATTAAAAGTATTTCTATGACCAATAGAAACAGATTTCAAAACCACACAACTTCTATCTAGGGAAAGCAGGGACAACAAAGAGTCTAGAGCTTCAACAACAGTGAAAATTTTAAATATTCTTAGAGTTACAGAAAAGTTTGCAGTACAAAGACCTTTTTTTTCTTGAATCATTGGAGAGTAAGCTGCCAATATACTTTTGAATATGCTTGTGTTTATCTACTACAAATTTGGATATTGTCAATCAAATCATTACAATCATGAACTGAACACTGATAATATTACTCTCATTTAATCACTGAAATTTCACCATTTGTTGCAGTAATGTTCTTCACATCATACAGATCCATTTCTTGATAGATTTAGCTTCTGTGTCTCTTTAGTATAAAATAGTTCTTCAGTCTTTCCACTGATATGAACTTAGAATTTTTGAAGAGCATAGGCTAGATATTAGAATGTCCCTCAACTTGAGTTCAATTGGTGTTTCCACATGATTAGATCCAGATTATGCACATTTTTTATTTTTTGCAGGAATGTTACAGAAGGGCTGTTGTTTCCTTATTAAAATATATAAGGTAGCAAATTATTTTTACCTGTTCAGTTTTGATCATTTGATTAACATGGTGATCTACCAGCCTTCTCCACTATGAAGTAACTCTTCTTCCTTTTGTAAATTGCCTTGTGGGGAAATATTTTAAGACTATGTAAATAATACCCTGCCACATTCATTAATGATTGTTGCCTTATTCAAGTACTGTTATGATATTTGCCAAACTGTGATTTTCCTCATTTTATCATTCCTTTTAGATGTATTAAACAACTTTATTTATTTACTTATGTAATTACTTATATCGATATGAATGCAGGGTGCCTCACTTTATTATATAATGGATTATAGGCATACTCTGGAGATATTGTGGGTTCAGTTTCAGACCATTGCAATAAAGCAAGTCACAAGAATTTTTTTGGTTTCCTATTGCATGTAAAATTTATGTTTACATTATACTGTAGACTATTAATGTGTAATAGCATTATGTCTTAGAAAACAATGTACATACCTTAATTTTAAAAGGCCTTCGAGTGCCTGAAGAACTATGGACAGAGGTTCATAATATTGTACAGGAGGCAGCAAACACAACCATCCCAAAGAAAATGAAACATAAGAAGGCAAAGTGGTTGTCTGAGGAGGCTTTACAAATAGCTGAGGAAAGAAGAGAAGTGAAAAGCAAGGGAGAAAAGGAAAGCTACATCCAACTAAATGCAGAGTTCCAGAGAACAGCAAGTAGAGATAAGATGACTTTCTTCAATGAACAATGCAAAGAAATAGAGGAAAACAACAGAAGGGGGAAGATGAGAGATCTCTTTAAGATAATTGGAAATATCAAAGGAACATTTCATGCAAAGGTGGGCACAATAAAGGACAGAAACAGTAAAGACCTAATAGAAGCAAAATCAAAAGGAACATTTCATGCAAAGGTGGGCACAATAAAGGACAGAAACAGTAAAGACCTAATAGAAGCAGAAGAGATCAGAAAGAGATCTCAAGAATACACAGGACTGTACAAAAAAGATTTTCATGACCCGGATAACCACAATGCTGTCGTCATTCACTCAGAGCTAAACATTCTAGAGTGTGATGCCAAGTGGGCCTTAGCAACAATACTGCCAATAAAACTAGTGGAGGTGATGGAATTCCAACAGAGCTATTTAAAATCCTAAAAGTTGATGCTATAAAGTGCTGCACTCAATATGTCAGCAACATTGAAAAAGCACTGGCCACAGGACTGAAAAAAGTCCATCTTCATCCCAATTCCCAAGAAGTGTTGTGCTAAAGAATGTTCAAACTACTGGACAATTGCATTCATCCCCCATGCTAGTAAAGTTATGCTCAAAATCCTTCAATCTAGGCTTCAGCATTATGTGAACTGAGAAATTCCAGATGTTCAAGCTGGGTTTAGAAAAGGCAGAGGAACCAGAGATCAAATCGCCAACATTCGCTGGATAACAGAGAAAGCAAGGGAATTCCAGAAAAGCATCTACTTCTGCTTCATTGACTATGCTAAAGCCCTTGACTGTGTGGATCATAACAAACTGGAAAACTCCTTACCTGTCTCCTGAGTATGCAGGTCAGGAAGCAACAGTTAGAACCTTATATGGAACAAATGACAGGTTCAAAATTGAGAAAGGAGTACAAGTCTGTTTATTGTCACCGTTTACTTAGTTTATATGCAGAATACATCATGCAAAATGCCAGGCTGGATGAGTTACAAGCTGGAATCAAGATTGCTGGGAGAAATATAAACAACCTCAGAAATGCAGATGATACCACTTTCATGGCAGAAAGTGAAGAGGAACTAAAAGCCTCTTGATGAGGGTGAAAGAGGAGAGGGAAAAAGACAGCATAAAACTTAATATGAAGAACACTAAGATCACATGGTATCCAGTGCCATCACTTCATGGCAGATAGAAGGGGAAAACGTGGAAGCAGAGACAGATCCTCTTCTTGGGCTCTAAAATCACTGTGGATGGTGAACTGCAGCCATGAAATTGGAAGAAGATTGCTTCTGGGCAGGAAAGCTATAACAAACCTAGACAGTGTATTAAAAAGCAAAGACACCACTTTGCTGACAAAGGCCCATATTGTCAAAGCTATGGTCTTTCCAGTAGTCAGGTATAGATGTGAGATTTGTACCATAAAGAAGGCAGAGTGGTGAAAGAACTGATGTTTTCTAACTGGTGTTGGAGAAGACTCTTGAGAGTCCCTTGGACTGCAAGGAGATCAAACTAGTCAATCCTAAAGGAAATCAACCCTGAATACTCATTGGAAGGACTGATGCTGAAGCTGAAGCTCCAATATTTTGGCCACCTGATGCGAGGAGTTGACTCACTGGAAAAGACCTCAATGCTTGGAAAGACTGAAGGCCGAAGAACAAGGCAAGAGAGGATGAGATGGTTGGATGGCATCACCAATTCTATGGACATGAACTTTGGCAAACTCCAAGAAGTGGTAAGGGACAGGGAAGCCTGGTGTGCTGAAGCCTGTGGGGTTGCAAAGAGTCAGACATGACGTGGCAACCGAACAACAAAATTGTTTAACAAGTGCTATCACCTGAGTCTTCAGTGAATTGTGGTAGTAAAATAAAAGACCACTGTTTACATATTACCATAACAAATAACGATAAAGTTTGAAACATTGCAAGAATTACCAAAATTTGACAAAAAGCCATGAAATAAGCAAATGCTATTGGAAAAATAGTGTGACAGACTTCCTTGAGATAGGGGTGCAACAGACTTTTGATTTGTAAAATATGTAGTATCTATAAAGGACAGTTAATCTAGAGCCAGATATCTTGGAATGTGAAGTCAAGTGGCCCTTAGAAAGCATCACTATGAACAAAGCTAGTGGAGGTGATGGAATTCCAGTTGAGCTCTTTCAAATCCTGAAAGACGATGCTGTGAAAGTGCTGCACTTAATATGCCAGCAACTTTGGAAAACTCAGCAGTGGCCACAGGACTGGAAAAGGTCAGTTTTCATTCCAATTCCAAAGAAAGGCAATGCCAAAGAATGCTCAAACTACCGCACAATTGCACTCATCTCACACGCTAGTAAAGTAATGCTCAAAATTCTCCAAGCCAGGCTTCAGCAATACGTGAACCGTGAACTCCCTGATGTTCAAGCTGGTTTTAGAAAAGGCAGAGGAACCAGAGATCAAATTGCCAACATCCGCTGGATCATGGAAAAAGCAAGAGAGTTCCAGAAAAACATCTATTTCTGCTTTATTGACTATGCCAAAGCCTTTGACTGTGTGGATCACAATAAACTGTGGAAAATTCTGAAAGAGATGGGAATACCAGACCACCTGACCTGCCTCTTGAGAAATCTGTATGCAGGTCAGGAAGCAACAGTTAGAACTGGACATGGAACAACAGACTGGTTCCAAATAGGAAAAGGAGTACGTCAAGGCTGTATATTGTCACCCTGCTTATTTAACTTCTATGCAGAGTACATCATGAGAAACGCTGGACTGGAAGAAACACAAGCTGGAATCAAGATTGCCGGGAGAAATATCAATAACCTCAGATATGCAGATGACACCACCCTTATGGCAGAAAGTGAAGAGGAACTAAAAAGCCTCTTGATGAAAGTGAAAGAGGAGAGTGAAAAAGTTGGCTTAAAGCTCAACATTCAGAAAACGAAGATCATGGCATCTGGTCCCATCACTTCATGGGAAATAGATGGGGAAACAGTGGAAACAGTGTCAGACTTTATTTTTGGGGGCTCCAAAATCACTGCAGATGGTGACTGCAGCCATGAAATTAAAAGACGCTTACTCCTTGGAAGAAAAGTTATGACCAACCTAGATAGTATATTCAAAAGCAGAGACATTAGTTTGCCTACTAAAGTCTGTCTAATTAAGACTATGGTTTTTCCTGTGGTCATGTATGGATGTGAGAGTTGGACTGTGAAGAAGGCTGAGGACCGAAGAATTGATGCGTTTGAACTGTGGTGTTGGAGAAGACTCTTGAGGGTCCCTTGGACTGCAAGGAGATTCAACCAGTCCATTCTGAAGGAGATCAACCCTGGGATTTCTTTGGAAGGACTGATGCTCAAGCTGAAACTCCAGTACTTTGGCCACCTCATGCGAAGAGATGACTCATTGGAAAAGACTCTGATGCTGGGAGGGACTGGGGGCAGGAGGAGAAGGGGACGACAGAGGATGAGATGGCTGGACGGCATCACGGACACGATGGAGGTGAGTCTGAGTGAACTCCGGGAGATGGTGATGGACAAGGAGGCCTGGCGTGCTGCGATTCATGGGGTTGCAAAGAGTCGGACATGACTGAGTGACTGAACTGAACTGAACTGATAAAGGACAGTGAAGTGGAGGTGCAATGAAATAAGGTATACCTATATAATCACCCCATACCATTTTCATATATTCATTAAAAATTAAAAATATTTCCTAGTTTCTCTTGTGATTTCTTCTTTGAATGACACTTTCACTGTAGCACTGTTTCATATGCTATTAGTTGGGAAATTTGTATATGTATGTATGTTGCTGACATAATTTAATTCCTTTGGTGTCATATTTCAGTCTTCTAAAGTGTATCGTGCTTTATTTTATGGACCAGCAGACAGTCTATGTTTAGTTATTATCCCATAGACATTTGAAAAGAATGTGCATTCTAAAGTTGTTGGATGTAAGTTCAAAAACTGTCAGTTTAAGCTGGTTAGAGTGTTCAGCATATCTTTTTTGGATTTTTTTTTTTTTTAGTACTTGATCTTTGAATACTGCCTTTGTCTGTTTCTCTTTTTAGTTGTCAGCTTTTGCTTCATATATTTGAAGTTCAGTTATTTTGTACATAAACATTTTGAAATATTTCTTTCTACTCAACTTTATCACAAGTTTCCTTTTTTATATCTGGTAATACTTCGTCATGAAATCTAATTTGTCTGATACCTTACTATAATTTCAGTCTATTTTGTCATAATAACTTAAGTGTTTCATCTTAGAGACAGAATATAATTAGGTCTTGCTTTTTATCCAGTTCCACAATCTTGGACTTAAAAACAATCCAGTCTCTACTTTTTAATTGGAGTGTGAATTTAATTGAATTTAATATAATTATAAATATTTGGGCTTACGTATCATGGGTCTTATCACCATCTTGTTTGTTTGTTATCTGTTCTCCTGTACTGCCCTCTTCGGGGTTCAGTACTTTTAAAGTGTTTTTAGATTTCTGTATTGACTGTTTATTTTTTACTTTTGGCTGTGCTGGGTCTCCACTGCTGTGCGGGCTTTTCTCCAGTTGCAGCAAGTGGGGCTACTCTCTAGTCGTAGTGCATGGGCTTCTCACTGCAGTAGATTCTCTCTTCTAGAGCACAGGCTCTAGGCACAAGGCTTCCACAGTTGCAGAGCATAGGCTCAACAGCTGTGGAGACAGCTTAGATGCTCCGTGACATGTGGGATCTTCCTGGATCAGGGATTGAACCCACATCTCTTGCACTGGCAGGTGGACTCTTCACCATGAGCCACCAGGGAAGCCTTCTCTATTGACTTTTCAAAGTTGCATATCTACATAAAATTTTAAGAAAATCATCTAGGCACTATAACATGCTGTTTTATCACAGTTTATTTAGAATAATATTATACCCCTACAGGTAAAATGTACAAACGTTACAGCAGTGTAATTTTTTTTACCCCAACTCCTTGTGATATTATTTCATATCTATATATAACTACAATAGTGTATTGTTGGTACCTTTGCTCTAAACAGCTATAGTTTAAAGACATTTTTCCACTAGGAAAAGTAGTTTTATTAGAAGTATTATTAATAATACTTTTATTGATTTTGTTAAGAAAATACTTTTATTGTTAATATTTACCATCTCCAGAGCTCTTCATTCTTTTATGTAGGTCCACATTTGTTAGCGTATTTGTTCTACCTAAAGAATTTCCTTGTGGTGCAGGAATTTTTCTTGTGGTTCAGATCTGCTGGTGTTGAGCTGTCTCAGCTTTTATTTATTCAAAAGTCTCTTTACTTCATTCTCATTTTAGAATAAATTTCACTGGATATAAAATTGTGTTGAAAGTTTTGATTTTTTTCAGTACTTATGCTCCATTATCTTCTGTCATCATTGCTTCTGATGAGAAGTCAGCCATAATTCCTATTAGCTGCTAATACTTCTACATAAAATTTTTATGGATACTTTAAAGATTTTTCTCTTCATCATTGGTTTCAGTATTTTGGATACTGTGCCAAGATACTGTGGGCCTGGGTAAAGCTGCCTTCTGTTTGGAGCTCACTGAGCTTCTTGTGTCTGTAGACTAACTTTTTTCACCAGTTACATATGTTTTGTAGAGTACTTGATTTTGTCTCACCTGTTACTGAGGCTTTGTTCATTTTTTCAGAGTTTTCTTTCTTTTCTTCAAATTGGATGATCTCTATTGAACTATCCTCCTATTCACTAATCCTTTATTATATTGGGCCAATACTTTTTAAAGTAGAATTTTTCATTTTAGATTTCATATTTTTCATTTCTAGAATTCCTCCCCTCCTACTTTCTTAGTTTGTGTCTCTGCTAAGAATCCCTATATATTCAGTAATTATGTTCTTTTAAAATCCTTGAACATGTTTATAACAGCTGCTCCAAAGTGCTTGTCTGCCCATCTCAATCTCTTGGTCATCTTAGGGTCTGCTACTATTAGCTTCTCTTTCTCTTCATAATACATCACATGTCCCTGCTTCTTCACAAACATAGTAATATATTTATGCTGGACATTGTGGATGTCACATTGTAGGGAGTTTGGATTATACTGTCTTTCTTTAAAGGATATTGAATCTTTTGTACCAACAAGCATTAAATTAGGGATAGATTACTTTGATCCTGCCAAGTTGGTTTTATGATTTTTAAAGGCAATTTTGTTAATTGTCATAGGATGTGGCCCTTATTCTTAAAGGATGACATTTCTGGGGTTTCATATAAATGCTCAGAGGTTGCTTCACTTTGGCTGAACCAGAATTAAAGCATTTCTCAGCACTGTGCAGCCTCTCCGTTCAGCTCTCTGTCACAGCAGAGGCTCTTTGATACGCTTTGTCTACTGGGTCCTCACTCTTCACACAGATTCTCCCTTTCTGGTATCTTGCACCACAAATTCTAGAACCCTCAACATCCCTGAATTCTGAACTCTTATCTCTTGCTCTTCAGCTGAGTGACATCACTGGTCTCTGCTCTGGAAACAGCATACAGGGCTCATCTGTGTATTCTCCACTTATTGAGGATCATGGTCCTGCTGTCCTTACTGTACACTGCCTAAATACAGTTTTCTTATATATTTTGTCTAGTTTTACAGTAAGAGGGCAAGTCTGAGAACCAATTTGTCCATTGTCTGGAAGGGGAAGATTCCTCTTTCCCTATTTTAAATCAGTTGAACCACTATTAATTATATCATTTTTTTCTTTGTTTGAATTTAGTAAGAAACAACATTGAACTACAGGGACCAGTGAGAAGCTGACGCTTTCCTGCAGGACAAGAGATTGAGTATTCCAATAAATGGGGTTCTGTAAATCATTCAGGCTAGATCAGATTGTCATGTAGACTGTCATTCTACAGAAAGTAGTCTTACTGAAATCTTTGTATATTTTCATAAAGAATAAAAAGAAAAGATTAGCTTTCTTAGATTTAGTTATGGGTAGTTATCAGGTCATAAATTACTAAGCTTTGGGAAACTTTCTAATCTTTATATGAGCAGTTTGGTATAATTGGAAATGGCATGGATTTTATAATCAAACAAACATTTCTGAGTTTGAATCATGATTTTCGGTTTTCCTTATCAATTTATCAACTATAAAAAGGTATAATAATTCTACTGGTTAGGATTATTATGCAAATTGAATAATAACATACATAGCCTCTGGTGTAAGGCAGCCATTTTGCAGTTGATTAAGAAAAGTTAATTCCTTTAATGTTTTAAGCTGTAATGATTTTGTTACTGGTAATCATAAAGCACTACTATAAATTTACGCAAACATAAAAACAAATATCTTCTACCGTTATAAAAAAGAAAGACTTGCATTATTCATCCTACAAGATTAAAACAATTCTTTAAATGGAAGAGCTAAAATTTTATTTTATTTTTTTTTTACTTTCTTTGAAATGAGTTAAAATTGGAAAAAAATTAGGTTTTACTCTTTGCTTTTACTTGGAGAGATAGACCCTAGTATACAACATTTTATAGAGTTTTATTTGATCCATTTTGGACACAAAATTGATGACATGTCGTGCTTAAAAGTAGAATTTGTGACATTTAAGGCTCTTAGTGATTAATAGTTCAAAGATAATAGTGCATTTCAGGGAGTTATACAGAATTAGAAAGCAGCTAGTGCCAAGTTTGACAGCTTCAAAAAATATACTGAAAACTTCTGATTCCAGTTATCCATTTAAGAATATATGAAGATACTCTTGCTGATAACAACTAGAACAGCTCAATAAAATAATTTTTAAAATTGTTTGTTTTTTTGAAGACACTGGAGACCTACCAAGGCAGTATTTGAATGACCAAGACCCTAGACAGAAGCAAAGTCCAGAGAGGTTAGTCTGACATTTGGTGCTGCTTTTGCTTTCAAAGCATTTGCAAATTTGTAATTGGTGGCTCAGGCTGAGAAACTTAGCAGAAAGCAGTGTCTGAAAAGTTGACAAACCACACAGAGCTCTAGGTAAGAGCCAGGCTCCTCTGTCCTAAACTTTCTCCCGGAGTTTGCTCAGTTTCATGCCCACTGAGTCGGTGATGCTATCTAACCACCTCATCTTCTGCTGCCCTCTTCTCCTTTTATCTTCAATCTTTCCCTGCATCAGGGTCTTATCCAGTGAGTTGGCTCTTTGCATCATGTGGCCAAAGTATTGGAGCTTTAGCTTCAGCATCAGTCCTTCCAATGAATCTTCATGGTTGATTTCCTTTAGGACTGACTGGTTTAATCTCTGTGCAGTCCAAGGGACTCTGAAGAGTCATCTCCAACACCACAATTCAAAAGCATCAATTCTTTGGCACTCAGCCTTTACGGTCCAACTCTCACATCTGTACATGACTACTAGAAAAACCACAGCATTGACTATATGGATATTTGTCAATAAAGTGGTGTCTTTGTTTTTTAATACGTTGTCTAGGTTTGTCATAGCTTTCCTATCAAGGAGCTGCTGCTGCTAAGTCATTTCAGTTGTGTCCGACTCTGCGTGACCCCATAGACTCCGCCCACAAGGCTCCGCCTTCCCTAGAATTCTCCAGGCAAGAACATTGGAGTGGGTTGCCATTTCCTTCTCCAATGCATGAAAGTGAAAAGTGAGAGTGAAGTCGCTCAGTCGCGTCCGACTCTTAGCGAACCCATGGACTGCAGACCACCAGGCTCCTCCATCCATGGGACTTTCCATGCAAGAGTACTGGAGTGGGGTGCCATTGCCTTCTCCTATCAAGGAGCAAGCATCTTTAATTTCATGACTGCAGTAATTGTCCACAGTGATTTTGAAAAGGAAAGGAGTACAACAAGAATATATATTGTCAACCTGCTTATTTAATTTATATCCAGAATACATTATGCAAAATGATGGGCTGGATGCTACACACACACAAGCCAGAATCAAAATTGCCAAGAGAAATAAAAACAACCTCAGATATGCAAATCAGTTCATTCAGTTCAGTGGCTCAGTCGTATCCGACTCTTTGCGACCCCATGAATCGCAGCACACCAGGCCTCCCTGTCCATCACCAACTCCCGGAGTTCACTCAGACTCACATCCATCAAGTCAGTGATGCCATCCAGCCATCTCATCCTCTGTCATCCCCTTTTCCTCTTGCCCCCAAACCCTCCCAGCATCAGAGTCTTTTCCAATGAGTCATCTCTTCGCATGAGGTGGCCAAAGTACTGCAGTTTCAGCTTTAGCATCATTCCTTCCAAAGAACACCCAGGGCTGATCTCCTTCAGAATGGACTGGTTGGATCTCCTTGCAGGCCAAGGGACTCTCAAGAGTCTTCTCCAACACCACAGTTCAAAAGCATCAATTCTTCGGCACTCAGCCTTCTTCACAGTCCAACTCTCACATCCATACATGACCACAGGAAAAACCATAGCCTTGACTAGACGGACCTTAGTCGGCAAAGTAATGTCTCTGCTTTTGAATATGCTATCTAGGTTGGTCATAACTTTTCTTCCAAGGAGTAAGCGTCTTTTAATTTCATGGCTGCAGTCACCATCTGCAGTGATTTTGGAGCCCCCAAAAATAAAGTCTGACACTGTTTCCACTGTTTCCCCATCTATTTCCCATGAAGTGATGGGACCAGATGCCATGATCTTCGTTTTCTGAATGTTGAGCTTTAAGCCAACTTTTTCACTCTCCTCTTTCACTTTCATCAAGAGGCTTTTTAGTTCCTCTTCACTTTCTGCCATAAGGGTGGTGTCATCTGCATATCTGAGGTTATTGATATTTCTCCCGGCAATCTTGATTCCAGCTTGTGTTTCTTCCAGTCCAGCGTTTCTCATGATGTACTCTGCATAGAAGTTAAATAAGCAGGGTGACAATATACAGCCTTGACGTACTCCTTTTCCTATTTGGAACCAGTCTGTTGTTCCATGTCCAGTTCTAACTGCTGCTTCCTGACCTGCGTATAGATTTCTCAAGAGGCAGGTCAGGTGGTCTGGTATTCCCATCTCTCTCAGAATTTTCCACAGTTTATTGTGATCCACATAGTCAAAGGCTTTGGCATAGTCAATAAAGCAGAAATAGATGTTTTTCTGAAACTCTCTTGCTTTACCCATGATCCAATGGATGTTGGCGATTTGATCTCTGGTTCCTTTGCCTTTTCTAAAACCAGCATGAATATCTGGAATTTCACGGTTCACGTATTGCTGAAGCCTGGCTTGGAGAATTTTGAGCATTACTTTACTAGCATGTGAGATGAGTGCAATTGTGCGGTAGTTTGAGCATTCTTTGGCATTGCCTTTCTTTGGAATTGGAATGAAAACTGACCTTTTCCAGTCCTGTGGCCACTGCTGAGTTTTCCAAAGTTGCTGGCATATTGAGTGCAGCACTTTCACAGCGTCATCTTTCAGGATGTGAAACAGCTCAACTGGAATTCCATCACCTCCACTAGCTTTGTTCATAGTGATGCTTTCCAAGGCCCACTTGACTTCACATCCCAGGATGTCTGGCTCTAGATTAGTGATCACACCATTAGCCTATTAGTAGAAAGTCTGTTTGGCTTTAAACTAACATGGAGACTTTATATTGTTACGGCCTAGAAAGTGAAAGTGAAAGTGAAGTTGCTCAGTAGTATCCGACTTTTTGTGATCTCATGGACTGTAGTAGCCCACCAGGCTCCTCCATCCATGGGATTCTCCAGGCAAGAATACTGGAGTGGGTTGCCATTTCCTTCTCCAGAACTGAGACTAAATGCTGAAACAGATATGAGTTGAAAAGAAGTTTGGAAGATGGCTTTGATGAGTATGGGTGCGTGCTCTCTCATGTCTGACACTTTGAGACCCTGTGGACTTGTAGCCCACCAGGCTTTGATGATTATGTATTGGTTAATAGTTAATGTAGCATAAATTACAGAACAGTATAATAATACATTGGGAAAGAAAGTTTATCAGCACTAAACATATAAATATTCATCTCTTTAGTTATTATTTTGGCTAGAAAGAAGACTGGGACTACAGATATAAAAATATAAGGAAATAGGAAGAAAATCTACCTTTATTGCTGAGTAGTGGCAGAGGTGAGGAGGAAATAAAGTGACAAAGTCACTTGGGTCAGAAAAATCTAAGTGTTGTAATTAAATTTCTGACACTATGATATATGAATGCATAGACTTTGGTGAAAATAATAAAATGTTCCCTCCTTGGAAGAAAAGTTATGACCAACCTAGATAGCATATTCAAAAGCAGAGACATTACTTTGCCGACTAAGGTCTGTCTAGTCAAGGCTATGGTTTTTCCTGTGGTCATGTATGGATGTGAGAGTTGGGCCGTGAAGAAAGCTGAGCGCCGAAGAATTGATGCTTTTGAAGTGTGGTGTTGGAGAAGACTCTTGAGAGTCCCTTGGCCTGCAAGGAGATCCAACCAGTCCATTCTGAAGGAGATCAGTCCCGGGATTTCTTTGGAAGGAATGATGCTAAAGCTGAAACTGCAGTACTTTGGCCACCTCATGCGAAGAGCTGACTCATTGGAAAAGACTCTGATGCTGGGAGGGATTGGGGGCAGGAGGAGAAGGGGACGACCCAGGATGAGATGGCTGGATGGCATCACAGACTCAATGGACGTGAGTCTGAGTGAACTCTTGGAGATGGTGATGAACAGGGAGGCCTGGCGTGCTGCGATTCATGGGGTCGCAAAGAGTCGGACACGACTGAGTGACTGAACTGAACTGAATATACTAATATGCCTGATCAATGTGACCTAACAAAATATAGACAACCAACAAATAACAAAAAGTTCATACATTTGAAGTAATTAGAGAGATTTTTTTTCCATGATCAATGAATGCACAAAGCACAGTTTGAGTGATGTGAAATTAGAATTTAAACAGCAAACTCATTTCAAAGACAAGATAAACTAATATCATGAACCCATATTAACATCTAAAGCATCAAAGCCTAAAGTACAAAATGTCTTCACTGTACAGAAGGTTCAGATAAAAGAGCCTTCTCAAAGTTTTTGTTGTTTTCAAGATTCTTTGACAGCAATGAAATTTCTATGGAGCACAATGTGCTGAAAATCAGGAACACCACCTTTGTTTATCTGATCTTACTGTGGCAAAAGATCTTATAAAATAAGAACCTAATACAGAGCACAAAGATGTGTAAGGAACTAGTCTATTTTACTGTTCCATAACTAATAAGTTGAGGATTAAAGCATATTTGAGCTGTTTGAACTTATATTCCCTTGGATCTACTTTGCACTGTGGTCACTTTAAAAATACAAGTGAGAACATTCAAAACTGTTACTTCTCACTAAAACTTAGGTGACAAACTGAGCACATTCAAGATCTCGGGGACATGTCTTGTCCTGTGTCCTGGTTTCTGAAGCTGTACTTCTATAGGGAATGGATTAGAAAGAAATTTAAGCTTGTTAGATACAAAGGTGTCATCCTCTCACATCAAAGTACATGAGGAGACACATTCAAGAATTATAAATTCTTAGAAAACATAAAAAATCCTTTGGGTCTGGCAAGGAAAATGTCAGCAAGTCAAAAGAGGCTAGATGGCTATTGACCAGTTTCATGAAGGCAAAGCTGCAAGCCAAGATGGAATAATGCTTTCCCACCATGTGTCGAAGGCACAAATGACACTAATCCTTTTTAATGGTCACAAAAGCTGACAACTTACTCAGCATTAGAACTGAAGGCACAAAATCATCCCAAGGAATGACTCACCATAAACAGGTCACGAGCACCAATGTCAACAGCTAACAGAAATGCCTTTTCAAATCTTTGGTACCTGTAAGGAAGAAATGTTATATGTTGTGAACAAAACTATAGAAGAGGAGATAGCAGTTTGTTTAATGTACTTATATGCTATTGTTTTTGTTCTGATAAAAATATTCTAAAACAGTAGGGACTTCACCTGTTGGGATCTTCCCTATGTGAACTCTTATTGTATTTAGGAGGTGCTGAGGCATACAGCCTGTGGAGGGGTTCAGTGTAACTGTTAAGCACAAACATAACCAGATTAGGTGCTGCTAAATGTAGAGAAATGATAGCTTAAGAAATACATTTTCTCATTATTTTTTCCTTTGTTGTATTTTGTTGTGTAAGTGGAAAGTAGGAGGATATGGACAATACAGCAGGATAAGAGCAATTAATAAATCATATAATTATACTTTATGTTTCTTAAGTAAAAGTTGAAAAGTCAAATGTTGCATTTTTACAAAACTCTCACATTTGTGATCTGGGGTAAAAACATCCCTTGGTGTTGTAAATGAAAATAATAAGTGGTTTCTAAGTATTTTAAGAAGGTATTACTCTTCTACTATTTCATCACAATCATACTATCTTTCCCTGAGGTATAACTAAGAATGTTCTTTGTGAGAACAAACTTTAGTTTACATTAATTACCTCTACAGAAAATTTAAAGTCCTGAGAGAAAAGCATGTCATGAACATATAATTTCCACAGGATTTTGGAATAAAAGGTCATCTATGCTGAAACTTACATAGATGTAACAATCAGTTTTTCTGACTCAAGAAACAAGCAGATATATAACCAAGTTTGTGGAATATTATCATTAACAGAGTATATAAAGTCTATTAGTGAAATAGCTAATATACTTAAAATTCAAACAAGGCTTATTATTATTCCATGTGAGCTGGTAGGCCAGAAACTGAAACACTTTGTAATTTCCATACTGTGTTTGATAGTTGTTCTCCCATCTACTCTCTAGTTCTTCTTACTGGTATCTCCAGTATTTGCTGAATCCTTTTCAACTATGGAAGATCAGAAGAAAATTGTGTTCATTTTTGTTCCAGGAAAATGGCTGACTCTATATATTCAGTGGACGTGGGATGTAATAAGGAAGAGGACAGAAGATCAGCAAGTTGTACTATTAATACTATTCATAGATTTACTGCCATTTTGCATTTGTTCCCACCCACTACACTGAAACTTTTCTAGCAATAGTAATTATTCATCCTCTAAGATAAGTTCTTATCTTGCGTGCTCTTTCGGCCACATCTGATCCTATTAACTTCCCCTACTTGAAACCTTTCTTTGCATTTGGAGATCCATTCTTGCATTTGGAGATTCATCTTTTATTTTCTCAATTCTTAGATTTCATCTTCTCAGTCTCTTTTTTAAGTTAAGTTTTCTTTGCCTATTCCATGAAGGAGCAGGCAGTAACCTACTCAGATAGGGTTACTACCTCAGTAATTCTAAGTGCTCCTACGGCATTGATACATCAAAGACACAAATCTCTAGTATCCATTTATTTATGGAGCTCTAAACTCTTTCGTTCCAGGTATCTCTAACTTAACATGTCTACTATGTCCACTAGTATGCAATGGCACCCCACTCCAGTACTCTTGCCTGGAAAATCCTATGGACAGAGGAGCCTGGTGGGCTGCAGTCCATGGGGTCGCTAAGAGTCGGACATGACTGAGTGACTTCACTTTTACTTTTCACTTTCATGCACTGGAGGAGGAAATGGCACCCCACTCCAGTATTCTTGCTTGGAGAACCCCAGGGATGGGGGAGCCTGGTGGGCTGCCGTCTATGGGGTCACACAGAGTCGGACATGACTGAAGTGACTTAGCAGCAGCAGCAGCAGCAGCTGTATGTCCATTGACACACCAATTTGGCAACCATATATGTGATTCATTGGAACTGGTAAATATGAAATTAAGGTGAGCAGCTTAGGAGTTACAGTCCCTTCTAGGTAATAGGTAATGATTCACATTATGATAAAATGAAAGAATTGGCATTAGCATCTGGTAGTATGATCTCCCAACTAGACTGCTTATAAAATACATCTTAAAGTACAACATAAGACTCTTAAAAAAAAAAAAAAAAAAGGAAATTTCCAAGGATAACACATTTTCAATAAAAGAAAAATAACCAACTAATGAAAGTTCCTTGACTGAAACTAGGATCCATAAGCAGAGATCAAAAATGGAGAAAAAGGGCAGAACTACTCTGGCCCATCACCCTCAGAAGACTGAGCTGTGACCAAGTCTTAAGGTAAAAGTGCTTAACTTGAGACTTCTGATTAAGCCAGGGGCTAAAATGACCCCAAGTTTTAAGTGTCCTTAACATCGGCAGAAACAGTAAAAAGAAAAGTCATGTCTGGATTAAAGCACTTTTGATACAAGTCACCAGAATTGCCGTAAATTAAAATAAGTATGAGCTCACACTGAAACACTACTAAATACAAAAGAAACAAGCTACTGTGACAGGAAATTAGAAACTAAACAAAAGATTTACTTCTCCTTGGATTTCAGATGATTGAATTATTAAAATTAGAATGTAAAACAGTTCAGCATATTTAAAGAAATAATGATGGGGCCATGAAAATAAGCTTACAACAGGATATATTAATAATAAAAGTGTTACCCAGTAGATTTTTTAAGAAATAAAAATATAACTTTTGGAAATGAAAAATTGAAGTTAAATAATTTGGTATAAAGAGAGAATTACTGAAATAAAAGAGGCATAAGGAATTACACAAAATGTTAAAGAGACAAGAGAAAAAAATATAAAGGCAAGTTAGCAATACAAAGAACATGGAAGTTAGCAAAACAGAGAACATGGAAAAGTCTAACATGTCTAATCAGGTAATTATGGTAAATGTGGACAATTTTCCAGAGCTGATAAATGAAATGAATCAATAAACACAAGAGGGACAATATATATCAATCAGGATACACTGAAAAGAATCTATAATTTTGCAAATATACAATGAAGATGCAGAACTCTAAAAATAAAAAGGTCTTAAAAAGCAAGAGAAAAGACAGGTCACCTACAAAGAAAATAACCTACAAACAGACTGACACCAGACCTCTCCATGACAGCAATGGGGTGTAGAAGACAGTAGGGATGTATCTTCCAATGATAGTGAGAAAATAAGCATTTCTCTTGTATAATATAACAATGGAATTCTCAACAGGTAAAGCAAAATAAAGACACTTTAAGATATGTAAAAACTGAAAACATTCAACAGATCTTCAATAAAGGGACTTGTAGGGGATATAACTCAAGAAAAAAGTAAAATGATCCCAGAAGGAAGGTTTGAAAAGCAAGGAGGAATAGCTTAAAAAAAAAAAAAAAAGATTTGGTTAATATACAGGCAGATAAATACACACAGACATTCATGCATATACACAAATGTTTTGCTATTTTTAAGATCAGAAAACACTAATTAGATAATAATCAGAAAAAAGTTTAAGTGCTAAGTTCCTTGCTTTTTGAATTGTCGAAGATAATTGTTTGATTTTGGTAACTATCACAACGAAATTAAATAGCAATCATTAGAAGTTTATAAATGGTTAAACAGTAATATAGGTAGAGTGGGTGAAGGGTGAGCAAATTGAAAAAGAAGAAAATTCAAGAAGTATTAAAGAAACGAACACTGGATCTACACCAGTACACTGGTGAAAACAATCCGTGAGAGACACCAGGGCCAACTGCCAGTATACCCACAGTTAAAGTGTGGCCATGAGAAGTGCCAATCAAGCATGTAATCTGAGAGCTCACGCAACAGGGGAAAGGTAACACAGCAGAGCACACCCAGGGGTAAACATCTCCAGAGGTAGAATGCTAAGTGGCTTCTCTCCCAATGGGAGTTCTCTAATCCCACCTATCTCACACCACATATCAGAAAAGAGCTAAGAAACAGATCAGAAAAGAGCTAAGAGACAGATCTGGGGACCTCTGCTCCAACAACTAAGGAGCAGACCCCACCCCTGACAGGGCAGTGATAACCAGCGAGTCTGTCCATTTATACAGCAAATTGGCAACCATATATATGATTAACTGAAATTGAGAAGTATAAAACTAAAGTGGACAGTTTAGGCAGTACACTCCATTCTAGGTAAGAGGTAATGATTCACATTCTGAGAAAATGAAAAAATTGGCTTTGGCATCTGGTAGCATGATCAACCAAAAATATCACAGACTGCTCCCAACTAGACTGCTTATAAATATACGTTAAAATACAACACAGTTCAGTTCAGTTGCTCAGTCATGTCTGACTCTCTGTGACCCCATGAATCGCAGCACACCAGGCCTCCCTCTCCATCACCAACTCCCGGAGTTCACTCAGACTCATGTCCATCGAGTCGGTGATGCTATCCAGCCATCTCATCCTCTGTCGTCCCCCTTTCCTCCTGCCCCCAATCCCTCCCAGCATCAGAGTCTTTTCCAATGAGTCAAATCTTTGCATGATGTGGCCAAAGTACTGGACTTTCAGCTTTAGCATCATTTCTTCCAAAGAACACCCAAGACTGATCTCCTTTAGAATGGACTGGTTGGATCTCCTTGCGGTGCAAGGGACTCTCAAGAGTCTTCTCCAACACCACAGTTCAAAAGCATCAATTCTTCAGTGCTCAGCCTTCTTCACAGTCCAACTCTCACATCCATGCATGACCACAGGAAAAACCATAGCCTTGACTAGACGGAACTTTGTTGGCAAAGTAATGTCTCTGCTTTTGAATATGCTATCTAGGTTGGTCATAACTTTTCTTCCAAGGAGTAAGCGTCTTTTAATTTCATGGCTGCAGTCACCATCTGCAGTGATTTTGGAGCCCCCCAAAATAGAGTCTGACACTGTTTCCCCATCTATTTCCCATGAATTGATGGGACCAGATGCCATGATCTTCGTTTTCTGAATGTTGAGCTTTAAGCCAACTTTTTCACTCAACACAGAACTCTTTTTAAAAAAAGTTTCCAAGAATACCACACTCTCAATTACAAAATAACTAACCAAAGTTCCTTGATTGACACTAGAGTAATGCTCCCTGAGAAGAGAGCAAAAAAAGGGAAAAAAGGCAGAACTAGTCTGAGCCATCACCCTCAGAAGACTGAGCCTTGAACAAGTCACAAGATAAAGGTGCTCAGCCTGAGGCTTCTGATTAAGCCAGGGGCTAAAATGATTGCAGGTTTTAAGTGCCCTTAACATTGACAGAAACAATAAAAAGAAAATTCATCTTTGGATTAAAACACTTTTGATAGAAGCCACCAGGATTGCCATAAATTAAAACAAGTACAAGTTCACAATGAAACATCACCAAATACAAAAGAAAACAAGCTACTATAATGTAAAATTAGAAGATAAACAACAGATTTACTTCTCCCCGGATTTCAGATAATTGAATTATTAAAGTTAGAATATAAAATAGGGGGGTGGTCCTAAGATGGAGGATGAATAGGACGGGGAGACCACTTTCTCCCCCACAAATTCATCAAAAGAACATTTGAACACTGAGAAAATGCCACAAAAGAACTTCTGAATGCCAGCAGAGGACATCAGGCACCCAGAAAAGCAGCCCATTGTCTTCAAAAGGAGGTAGGAAAAAATATAAAAGATAAAATGAGAGACAAAAGAGGTAGGGATAGAGCTCCGTCCTGGGGAGTGAAGTGAAGTCACTCAGTTGTGTCTGACTCTTTGTGACCCCATGGACGGTAACCTACCAGGCTCCATGGTCCATGGGATTTTCCAGGCAAGAATACTGGAGTGGAGTGCCATTTCCTTCTCCAGGGGATCTTCCCAACCCAGGGATCGAACCCGGGTCTCCTGCATTGCAGACAGATGCTTTACCGTCTTGAGCCACTAGGGAAGCCCTGGGAAGGGAGTCTTAAAAAAAGAGAGGTTTCCAAACACCAGGAAACACTCACTGCTGAGTCTGTGGCAAGCCTGGGAACCACAGAGGGCAACATAACCAGGAGGAAAAATAAATAAATAATAAAACCCCACAGATTACGTGCCCAATGGTAACTCCCAACGGATAAGCAGCACAGATGCCTGCATCCGCCACTAGCAAGCGGGGGTTGGGCAGGGAGGTGCGGGCTGCATTGCTTAGAGTAAGGACTGGGCCTGAAAGCCCCGAGGGCAATCTGAGGGAACTAACTTGGGATAGTAAACCAGACTGTGGGATAACTACCACACGAAAAGCCCTAACCTAAGATACCACCAGGCCCACTAACAGAACAAAGGACTGAGCAGAGCTAGCCAGCTGCAGGCCGGCCCATCCCCCTCCAGAGACAGGCAGGTGAGAGCAGACAGAGCCGGAAGGGGGAAATCACGGCCCCAGAGAGGCATTATCTACCAAACTGCAAGCAGGCTTCGTTGCTAACCAAGACTTCTTAGGATTTTGGACGGTCAACATCCACCTGAGAAGGTGCGCCAGTTGTACACCCAGAAAACCGAGCAGCAGGGATGGGGGAGGCAGTAAGTTGCAGCGACCGCACTCGCCAAACACCTGGTCACCCGAGCTGCTCAGATCTGGGAAGGGCACAAAACGCAGGTCCAACCGAGTCTGTGCCTCTGAGGACTATTGAATACCTGAACCTGAGCGGCTTAGACCTGGGAAGTGCATACAACCCAGGGCCGGCCTCAGACAGTTCCTGGCAGAGCAACCTAGAGCCTAAGTAGTGTAGACAGGGAAAGCACACGTGCTGTGAGCAGGGGCAAACCCAGTGTGGCCAAGACACTGCGAGCACATGCCAGTGTTATTTGTTTACAGCGTCCCTCCCTCCCCACAGCACGACTGAACAAGTGAGCCTAAAAAAGTGTCCAGCACCACCTCCTTGTTTCAAGGTAGAAATCAGACACTGAAGAGACCAGCAAACAGAAGAAGCTAAAACAGAGGGACCCTCCTGGGAAGTGACAGGTGCAATAGATTAAAACCCTGTAAATAGTACTGACTACATAGGAAGGGGCCACTAGCCCCTTGAGAAATATAAGCTGGATCAAGGAACTATCCAAAAATGAACTGACTCCACACTGCCCATAACACCACCAGAGAAAGTCCTAGATATATTTTTTTTTACTATTTGTACTATCATTCTTTAATTGTTTTTAATTTTTAAGTCCTCTACTACTCCTTTAGTTTTCATTTTTATAACCTACTATTACTTTGCAAAAAAAAAAAAAAAGAGAGCCCCTATTTCTTAAAAGCAAACTTCATATATACATATTTTATAATTTTGGTGACTTTGTTTCTATTTTTTTTCCTCTTTTCTTTAAATATTGTATTTTTGAAATGCCAAACTCTACTCTAGATTTTTAATATNATATTGTATTTTTGAAAATCCAACCTCTACTCTAGATTTTTAATCTTTGCTTTTTGGTATTTGTTATCAATTTTGTACCTTTAAGAACCCAATCTTCAGTACCCATTTTTACCTGGGAGCGAGATTACTGGCTTGATGGCTCTCTCCCACTTTGGACTCTCCTTTTTCTCCACCAGGTCATCTCTATCTCCTCTCTCCCCCTTCTCTTCTCTACCCACCTCTGTGCCTTTCTTAGTGTGTTCCAGATGGTGGAGAACACTTAGGGAACTGATTACTGGCTGGATCTGTGTCTCTCCTTTTGATTCCCCCCTTTATCCTCCTGGCTACCTCTGTCTCCTTCCTCCCTCTTCTCTTCTCTGTGTAACTCCATGAACATCTCTGAGCAGTCCAGACTTGTGAGCGCACATAAAGAAGTGATTACTGGCTAGCTTGCTCTCTCCTCTTTTGATTCCCCCTCTTCTCCTCCTGGTCACCACTATCTCCCTCCTCCCTCTTCTCTTCTCTATGTAAATCTGTGAAACTCTCTGGGTGTCCCTCACTGTGGAGAAACTTTTCAACTTTAACCTAGATGTTTTATCAATGATGCTGTATAGATGGAGAAGTCTTGAGGCTACTGTAAAAATAAGACTGAAAAACAGAAGCAGGAGGCTTAAGTCCAAATCTTGAGAACACCAGAGAACTCCTGACTCCAGGGAACATTAATCAACAGGAGCTCATCAAAAGCCCCCATACCTACACTGAAATCAAACACCACCCAAGAGCCAACAAGTTGCAGAGCAAGATATACCATGCAAATTCTCCAGCAACACAGGAAAATAGCTCTGAGCTTCAATATACAGGCTGCCCAAAGTCACTCCAAACCCACTGACATCTCATAACTCATTACTGGACATTCATTGCACTCCGGAGAGAAGAACTCCAGTGTCACCCACCGGAACACCAACACAAGCTTCCCTAACCAGGAAACCTTGATAAGCCACCTGTACAAGCCCACCCACAGGAAGGAAATTCCACAATAAAGAGAACTCCACAAACTGCCAGAATACAGAAAGGCTACCCCAAACACAGCAATGTAAACAAGATAAACAGAGGAATACCCAGCAGGTAAAGGAACAAGATTAATACCCACCAAACCAAAGAGGAAGAGATAGGGAATCTACCTGATAAAGAATTCCGAATAATGATAGTGAAAATGATCCAAAATCTTGAAAACAAAATGGAATCACAGATAAACAGCCTGGAGACAAGGACTGAGAAGATGCAAGAAAGGTTTAACAAGGACCTAGAAGAAATAAAAAAGAGTCAATATATAATGAATAATTCAATAAATAAGATACAAAAACACTCTGGAGGGAACAAATAGAATAACAGAGGCAGAAGGTAGGATTAGTGAGGTAGAAAATAGAATGGTAGAAATAAATGAATCAGAGAGGAAAAAAGAAAAATGAATTAAAAGAAATGAGGACAATCTCAGAGACCTCCAGGACAATATGAAATGCTCCAACATTTGAATTATATAAGAGTCCCAGAAGAAGAAGACAAAAAGAAAGACCATGAGAAAATACTTGAGGAGATAACAGTTGAAAACTTCCTTAAAATGGGGAAGGAAATAATCACCCAAGTCCAAGAAACCCAGAGAGAACCAAACAGGATAAACCCAAGGCTAAACACCCCAAGACACATATTAACCAAATTAACAAAGATCAAACACAAAGAACAAATATTAAAAGCAGCAAGAGAAAAACAACAAATAACACACAAGGGGATTCTCATAAGGAAAACAGCTGATCTTTCAATAGGAACTCTTCAGGCCAGGAGGGAATGGCAGGACATACTTAAAATTCATGAAAGAAAATAACCTACAGCCTAGATTACTGTACCCAGCAAGGATCTCATTCAAATATGAAGGAGAAATCAAAAGCTTTACAGACAAGCAAAAGTTGAGAGAATTCAGCACCACCAAACCAGCTCTCCAACAAATGCAAAAGGATCTTCTCTAGACAGGAAAACAAAAAGGATGTATAAACTTGAACCTACAATAATAAAGTAAATGGCAATGGGATCATACTTATCAATAATTACCTTAAACATAAATGGGTTGAATGCCCCAACCAAAAGACAAAGACTGAATGGATACAAAAACAAGACCCCTATGTATGTTGTCTACAAGAGACCCACCTCAAAATAAGGGACACATACAGACTGAAAAGTGAAGGGCTGGAAAAAGATAGTCCACGCAAATAGAGACCAAAAGAAAGCAGGAGTAGCAATACTCGTATCAGATAAAATAGACTTTAAAAAAAAGGCTGTGAAAAGAGACAAAGAAGGACATTACATAATGATCAAAGGGTCAATCCAAGAAGAAGACATAACAATTATAAATATATATGCACCCAACATAGGAGCACTGCAATATGTAAGACATCATGACCAAGTGGGCTTTATCCCAGGGATGCAAGGATTCTTCAATATCCACAAATCAATCAATGTAATACACCATATTAACAAATTGAAAAATAAAAGCCATATGATTATCTCAACAGATGCAGAGAAAGCCTCTGACAAAATTCAATATCCATTTATGATAAAAACTTTCCAGAAAGCAGGAATAGAAGGAACATACCTCAACATAATAAAAGCTATATATGACAAACCCATGGCAAACATTATCCTCAATGGTGAAAAATTGAAAGCATCTCCCATAAAGTCAGGAACAAGACAGGGTGCCCACATTCACCACTACTATTCAACATAGTTTTGGCCACAGGTAGCTGTAGCTGGAGCCTATTATACAGAGTGAAGTAAGCCAGAAAGAAAAACACCAATACAGTATACTAACGCATATATATGGAATTTAGAAAGATGGTAATGATAAGCCTGGATGCTTATCATATAATGTAAACTTTAGAGCAACTAAAAAGTACTATGTGAAGTTCAGTTCAGTTATGTCCAACTCTTTGCGACCCTATGGACTGCAGCATGCCTGGCTTCCCTGTCTATCACCAACTCCTGGAGCTTGCTCAAATTCACATCCATCAAGTCGGTGATGCCATCCAACCATCTCATCCTCTGTCGTCCCCTTCTCTTCCTGCCTTCAATCTTTCCCAGCATCAGGGTCTTTTCCAGTGAGTCAGTTCTTCACATCAGGTGGCCAAAATATTGGAGTTTCAGCATCAGTCCTTCCAATGAATATTCAGGACTGATTTCCTTTAGGATGGACTGGTTGGATCTCCCTTGCAGTCTAAGGGACTCTCAAGAGTCTTCTCCAGCACCACAGTTCAAAAGCATCAATTCTTCAGTGCTCAGCCTTCTTTATAGTCCAACTCTCACATCCATACTGACTGCTGGAAAAACCATAGCTTTGACTAGATGGACCTTTGTTGGCAAAGTAATGTCTCTGCTTTTTAATCTGCAGTCTAGGTGGGTCATAGCTTTTCTTCCAAGGAGCAAGCGTCTTTTAATTTCATGGCTGCATAATGTGAAGAGATATAGCTAAAACAGCTTATAGATAAAACAAAATTCTGAAAAATACTCAAATAATCAAAATAAAAGAACAGAAGAACAAATATTAGAAGAGATAAACAGAAAACAAAATGGCAGATTGACTTTCAACTGCATATATAAGTACGTAATTATTAATGGGTCAAACCCGCCAATAAAAAAACAAAAGATTGTTAGAATGGGTGAAAAAGCAAAACTTAATTATATGCTAGTTTATAAGAAATCTACTATACAGACACAGTGTGACAGTAAATGGATGGAAAACAGTGCTAGAATGATTTAAATCACTAGATAAAATAGACTTCAAAACAAAAACAACGAGTCATAACAGGAAGACATAACAGTCATAAATGGGCTTCCTGGTTGTCCAGGGGTTAAGAGTAAGCCTTGCAATGCAGGGTAGTGGTTTGAACCAGAATGAACACTGGTTCAATCATTGGCCCAGGAAAATCCCACATGCTGCAGAGCCACTAAGCCTTGACCCCACAACAACTGTGCCTGTGCACCACAATTACTGAAGTCTGTGTACTCTGGAAGAGCCCCAGGTCTGAAGCCACCAACAATGAGAAACCCCATACACTGCAAGTATAGAGTAGCCCCCATTCACCGTAACTAGAGAAAGCCCTTGTGTAGCAATGAAGAACCAGCACAGCCAAATATAACTTAAAAAAAAAAAGCTATAAATAAAAAATGATAATTGTCTCTAGGGTAAATTGCAGTTGCTTCCCGCCTCTCTGGAGATTCCAAGATCAGCAGGTAGGTCTGACCCAGGCTCCTAGCAGATTACGGTTTCTGTCATGGATCCTGGAGCATGTGAAATTTTGTGTGCGTCATTTAAGAGTGATGTCACTGTTTTGCTTGAAATATATTTTTCCAGCCTTTCACTCCCAACCTATTTGTGTCTTTGAGTCTAAAGGGAGACTTTTCTAGATGACATATAGTTGGGTCGTGTTTTTTCCTACTCTTTAAATCTCTGTACTGTAATTGGTGGGATTAATGTATTTTCATTTAGAGTGATTACTGATAAGGAAGTTTAGTCCTGTCATTTTACTGTCTTCTACATCTATCTTTTTGTTCCATAATTCCTGCAATACTACCTTCTTTTCCATATGATTGATTTTGTCTAGTGTACCATTTTGATCCTTCTCTTTCCTCTTTTGTATTTTTTTTAGTCATTTCATTAGTGGTTACTCTAAGTATTATAATATCTTAATTTTGTAACAATCTATAAATGATACAAACAACTTTATAGCATACAATATTTTGCTTCTTTATATAGCTCTATCCTCTCCTTTTTTAAAAAATTGTCAGAAAATATATTTAAATATTGTGTGCCCATTAACAGATTTACAATTTATGCTGTATGCATGTTTTTAAAATCAAATGGGGGAAAAAGAAGAGTTACAAACCAAAAATATAATAATACTGGATTTTTTATTTACCTACATAGTTATCTTTCCTTGTATTATTTTTTCCAACAGCTTTGAATTACTGTCCTTTCATTTCCACCTGATAGACTCTCTTTAGTATTTCTATAACGAAGGTCAACTAGCAGTGAACTTCCTCAGTTTTTATCTGGGAATATCTTACTTTTCCTTCATTTTTAAAAGGATAGTTTTGCCAGGTGTAGAATTCTTGGTTGACTCTTTTCTTTAGATCTTTAAATGTTATCCTGCTACCTTCTGTCTTCCATGGTTCCTAATGAAAAGTCAGCTGTTACTCTTATTGAAGAGTTCTTCTACAAGACCAGTTGCTTTTTACTTGCTGCTTTTAAGATGCTCTGTCTTTATTTTTTGAAATTTTGATTTTGTGTTTTGATGTGAATCTCTTTGAGTTGATTCTGCTTGAATTTCATCATGTTTTTTGGATGTGTAGATTTCTGCCTTTAGTCCAAATTTTCTTTCCTTCTAAGACTCCCATAATGGATAGTCTCGATTGCAACCCACCTGCCCCGCAGATTCTGTTCACTTTTTTCATTCATTTTCCTCTCTCTCCTCTGATTTGATAATTTTAATTGTCGTATTCTCTGATTCTGTCTTTTGCCTGCCCAAATCTGCTGTTGAGCCTATCTAGTGCATTTTTCATTTTAGCTGTTATACCTTTTAAGCTCCAAATTTTCTATTCGGTTTCTTTTAATTATTTCAGTCTCTGTTGATCTTCTCTATCTGGTAAGACATTATTCTTCTGAACTCCTTGAAATCACTGTCTATCATTTCTGTTAGTTCTCTAAGCTTATGTAAGACAGCTGACTTAAATTCTTTTTCTAGTAAGCCCAATGTTTGTGCTTCCCCATGCTATTTTCCCCCAGTGTATGGGCCACACTTTCCTGCTTTTTTATATGCCTTTTAATTTTTGTTGGAAACAATATGTTTTGAATATAATACAGTGATAACTTTGGAAATAAAATTATTCCAGGTTTTACTGTCGTTGCTTTTGAGGGAAGTCATCCACTTGTCTAGTGATATTCTCAAAGCCTATATTTATTGTCATATGTGATCACTGAAATCTGTTTCATTACCTCAGCAATCAGCCAAACATTTTTAATATCCTGACAGACTGATGTGACAGATTCTTTTAAAAAATTCTGAAGCAACAAACAAGTAATCCTCTCAGTCTTTATAGATTGGATCTGAGCTAAGGCACACTTTCACTACTTAGCCAGCATACCTATGTACAGTTCAGCCTCAGAAGTCCATTCATGCTTGGGCAGAGCCCAAAACTGCTCCAGAGTTTTAACTCTGGGGTTCTCTCAGGTTTTTTATGAGCAATCGTACAGATCTGGGCATATGTGTTGAACCACTGATTTCCTGGCATACGAGGTAGTCCTTTAAGGACTTTTTTCCCCTTATATTTAAAATGAAAAACTAAAAAGGACCCACCATAAAGCACAGGGGACTCTGCTCAGTGTTGTACGGCAGCTTGGATGGAGAGAGTCTGTGGCACAATGGATACGTGTATATGTATGGCTGAGTCACTCTGTTTTGCACCTGAAACTATCAGTTCAGTTCAGTTCAGTTCAGTCGCTCAGTCGTGTCCGACTCTTTGCGACCCCATGAATTGCAGCATGCCAGGTCTCCCTGTCCATCACCATCTCCCAGAGTTCACTCAGACTCACGTCCATCGAGTCCGTGATGCCATCCAGCCATCTCATCCTCTGTCGTCCCCTTCTCCTCCTGCCCCCAATCCCTCCCAGCATCAGTCTTTTCCAATGAATCAACTCTTCGCATGAGGTGGCCAAAGTACTGGAGTTTCAGCTTCAGCATCATTCCTTCCAAAGAAATCCCAGGATTGATCTCCTTCAGAATGGACTGGTTGGATCTCCTTGCAGTCCAAGGGACTCTCAAGAGTCTCCAACACCACAGTTCAAACGCATCAATTCTTCGGTGCTCAGCCTTCTTCACAGTCCAACTCTCACATCCGTACATGACCACAGGAAAAACCATAGCCTTGACTAGACGGACCTTAGTCGGCAAGGTAATGCCTCTGCTTTTGAATATACTATCTAGGTTGGTCATAACTTTTCTTCCAAGGAGTAAGCGTCTTTTAATTCTACCCAGCGCTGGTCACGCTGGAGACCTGGGGACGCCCAAACTCCAGTCCGGGGGTCCCAGGAGGTCATCACGCCTTGACCTGCCTAGGGATCTGGTCCTCGAAAGGTTGCCACGCCTCGACCTGCTCGGGGATCCTCTAGTCCCAGGGGTCCCAGGAGGTCGTCACGCCTCGACCTGCCCAGGGACCCAATTCTCGGGAGGCCGTCATGCCTCGGCCTGCCCGGGGATTCGATCTCTAGGAGGCTGTCGTGTCTCAGCCTGCCTGGAGATCTGCACCCTGACCTGGGGACGCCTGGCTCTCAGGTTGCAACAGTTCTGGGTAAGATAAGCTTCAAAAAGACTCACCCCTAAGGAAGTCCACCCATAAAAATCGAAAAAGATCCCTTATGTCCAAATTTTCTTCTGACTAAGGGATATGAAGGAACTCTGTCTTAAATATGGGATTGTTGTATGTCCTAAAAGTGAGCCCACTAGGCAAATGGTGTTAGGCACAGGCAACCAAGAGAAGGAACCCCCTCGTGAAGGCTCACCACCCACAGCTCCCAAGTTGCCTGGTGCTCCTTCCTCGTATCCAAACGTGCCCCCATATCCGGGAGCACCCCCTCCACAAGAGCCAGCTCGAGTGTGTCCCTTAGTTGAAACTGGAGGAGAATTCGGACCAACCCGGTTCCATAAGCCCTTCTCCCTCTTAGAACTAAGACAGATCAAACAAGACCTGGGAAGCTATACAGATGACCCAGGCAAATATATAGATACATTCCAACATATTACCTTGGCCTTTGACTTGACATGGAAAGACATGGTCATATTTATCTGACCCTGAACATACTAAGGTCTTAAAGGAGACCCGGAGGTATGTAACGGGGCTTCACATGTCCAGTGATAGACACCCAGTAGGGGAAACTGCAGTCCCCTCCTCCGATCCTAATTGGAATTATAATGACCCTGAGCACATCTGGGAAAGAGATCGTTTTCTAATCTGTGTGAAGGCAGGACTGAAAGCAGCCCAACAGAAAGTAATTAGCTATGCCCGGGTCTCAGCAATAACTCAGGAGCCCAATGAGAACCCCATTGCCTTTCTGGAAAGGCTAAAAGAGGCACTCCAAAAGTTTACCAGTCTGGACTTAGACTCTTACGAGGGACAGGTGATTTTNTGTTCCCTTGGTATCTCTAATTTTCTTGAAGAGATCTCTAGTCTTTCCCATTCTGTTGTTTTCCTCTATTTCTTTGCACTGATCGCTGAAGAAGGCTTTCTTATCTCTTCTTGCTATTCTTTGGAACTCTGCATTCAGATGCTTATATCTTTCCTTTTCTCCTTCGCTTTTCGCCTCTCTTCTTTGCACAGCTATTTGCAAGGCCTCCCCAGACAGCCATTTTGATTTTTTGCATTTCTTTTCCATGGGGATGGTCTTGATCCCTGTCTCCTGTACTATGTCACAAACCTCATTCCATAGTTCATCAGGCACTCTATCTATCAGATCTAGACCCTTAAATCTATTTCTCACTTCCACTGTATACTCATAAGGGATTTGATTTAGGTCATACCTGAATGGTCTAGCAGTTTTCCCTACTTTCTTCAATTTAAGTCTGAATTTGGCAATAAGGAGTTCATGATCTGAGCCACAGTCAGCTCCCGGTCTTGTTTTTGCTGACTGTATAGAGCTTCTCCATCTTTGGCTGCAAAGAATATAGTCATCCATCTTTGGCTGCAAAGAATATAATCAATCTGATTTCGGTGTTGACCATCTGGTGATGTCCATGTGTAGAAACTATCCTGAAACTATCACAACACTGTAAATTGGCCATACTCCAATATAAAATAAAAGGTTAAGTTACAAAAAAGAACTTAATTCCTCCCCAAATCTTACTCTTAGCCTTCTCTTTCTCAGGTCTTGCTGTCCATCCACTGCTTTCCCCACTCCTCATCCTTTTCCTAAGAGACAGTTATGCATATTATGTCTTGAAATGCTTTTGACATACACAAATGCTTTTGCCAAACATGTTGTTCCAGCCTGAAGGAGGTGAAATAAAACCAAGTGTGTACAGTGGCCCCTCTGGAAGTGACAAGACAAAATTCATGACCAGCTTTTGAGGTAAAAGTCCATTGTTGGCCTCTAGCAGCTGGCTGACACCAGAAACGGTGACCACTGTCCCCATGGCCACTGTCGTACTAGAGATGGGGGATGCAGACAGTAAACAAAACGCAGCAAGGTTTCCTATCGAGTTAGCGATCGCTGTCCTTATTAAGCACGTCCCCGATTAATGCAAGTTTAAAAAATATGATTCTAGAGTTTTTTAAAGTTAATTTTGTCAGTTTTTGTTTGCTTAATTGGAAGGACTCATTCTTGGAGCTCTACTCTGATGTTTTCATGGTGTCTCTCCCACTTCTATTTATAGGACCCAATGTGGCATTCATGAGAATATCATTCCGAGATCTCCTACTGAAGGGAATGTAACTGACAACCCCAGCTGTTCGATTTTGAAATCTGTTGTTGTGTTTTTGTGTTAATGCTACACTTTCCACAAGCTGCTCTGAGGCAATAAATGAGGGCACTAAGGGATACTAAGGCAGTTCTATTCCTGACTGACACCAGACTGTTTGAGTGGGCAGTATTGGCTTGAGGACTCCTGATAGATGAACCAAACCTTTGAATTGTTCTGTGGTGTGCTGGAATGGGGGTGGAGACTGTGGATGGGCAGTGGTTAGTAAGTAGACAGGTAACATAGGTTGACTACTACTAAGTTGTATTAATGTCCTAAGGAAGAATAATCAGAGACTGGGTGCTCTTTATAGTTAATGGCTAAGTGTGACAGCCAGAAAACCACTCTGGTAGTTTATTTGTTGTTGTTATTGTTCAGTCACTAAGTTGTGTCCAACTCTTTCTGACCCCATGAACGGCAGCATGCCAGGCTTCTCTGTACTTCACTATCTCCTGGAGTTTGTTCAAATTCCACATCCATTGAGTCAGTGATGTTATGTAACCATTTCATACTCTGCCACACTCTTCTCCTTTTGTCTTCAATCTTTCACATCATCAGAATCTATTCCAATGATTGACTCTTTGCATCAGGTGGGCAAAGTATTAGAGCTTCAGCTTCAGCATCAGTCCTTTCAATGAACATTCAGGGTTAACTTCCTTTAGGATTGACTGATTTGATCTCCTTGCTGTCCAAAGGACTCTCAAGAGTCTTGTCCAGCACCACAATTGGAAATCATAAATTCTTTGGCACTCAGCCTTCTTTATGGTCCAACTCTCACATCCATACATGACTACTGGAAAAACCACTGCTTTGACTATACAGACCTTTGTCAGCAAAGGGATGTCTCTGCTTTTTAATATGCTATCTAGGTTTGTCATAGCTTTTCCTCCAAGGAGCAAGTATCAAGAGGGTCTTTAGTTCTTCACTTTCTGCCATTAGAGAGGTTTCATCTGCATATCTGAGGTGGTTATTTCTCCCTGCAATCTTGATTCCAGCTTGTGATTCATCCAGCCCAGCATTTCGCATGATGTACTCTGTATATAAGTTAAATAAACAGGGTGAAAATACACAGCTTTCTGAAACTCCCTTCCCAATTCTGAACCAGTCCATTGTTCCATGTAAGGTTCTAACTGTTGCTTTTTGACTGCATACAGGTTTCTCAGGAGACAGGTAAGGTGGTCTAGTATTCCCATCTCTTCAAGAATTTTCCACAATTTGTTGTGTTCCACACAGTCAAAGGCTTAATATAGTCAACGAAGCTGAAGTAGATGTTTTTCCTGAAATTCCCTTGCTTTCTCCATGCTCCAACGAATGTTGGCAATTGGATCTCTGGTTCCTCTGCCTTTTCTAAACCCAGCTTGTACATCTGGAAGTTCTTGGTTCATATATTGCTGAAGCCTAGCTTGAAGGGTATTGAGCATAACCTTACTTGCATGTGAAATAAGTGCAACTGTACAATAGTTTGAACATTCTTTGGCATTGCCCTTCCTTGGAACTGGAATGAAACCTGATCTTTTCCTGTTCTGTGGCCACTGCTGACTTTTCCAAATTTGCTGACATACTGCATGCAGCATTTTAACAGCATCGTCTTTTAGGATTTGAAATAGCTTAGGTGAAATTCCATCATCTCCAGTAGCTTTGTTTGCAATAATGCTTCCTAAGGCACACTTGACTTTACACTTGAAGATGTCTGGCTCTAGGTGAGTGACCACACCACTATGGTTATCTGGGTCATTAAGACTTTTCCTCTATAGTTCTTCTGTGTATTTGTGCCATCCCTTCTTAATCACTTCTGCTGCTGGTAGGTCCTTGCCATTTCTGTCCTTTATTATGCCCCTCATTGCATGAAATGTTCCCTTGATATCTCCAGTTTTCTTGAGGAGATATCTAGTCCTTCCCACTCTGTCGTTTTCCTCTACTTACTTGCATTCCTCATTTAAGATAGCCTTCTTATTTCTCCTTGCTATTCTGTGTAACTCTGCATTCAGATGGGTATATCTTTCCCTTTTTCTCTTGCTTTTTCTTCTTCTCTTTCCTCAACTATTCGAAAAGCCTAGTCAGACAACCTCTTTGCCTTCTTGCATTTCTTTTCCTTTGGGATAGTTTTGATCACCACCTCCTATACAATGTTATGAACCTCCATCCATAGTTCTTCAGAAACTCTGTCTACCAGAAAATCCCTTGAATCTATTCATCACCTCCACTGTATAATTATAAAGTGATTTGATCATACCTGAATGCTCCAGTGATCTCCCATACTTTCTTCAACTTAAGTCTGAATTTTGTAATAAGGAGTTAATGATCTGAGCCACAGTCAGCAGGTCTTGTTTTGGCTGACTGTATAGAACTTCTCCATCTTGGATGCAAAGAATATAATCTATCTGATTTCAGTATTGACCATTTGGTGATGTCTATGTGTAGAGTCATCTTGTGATGTTGGAAAAGGATGTCTGCTATGACCGGTGTGTTCTACTGACAGAACTCTGTTAGCCTTTGCCTCGTACTCTAAGTCCTGTTACTCCAGGTATCTCTCAGCTTCCAACTTTTGCATTCCAATCCCCTATGATGAAAAGGACATCTTTGTTGTTCTAGAAGGTCTTCATAGAAGCAATCAACTTTGTTTGGCTTCTTCAAAATCAGTGGTTGGTGCATAGACTTGGATTACTGTGATACTGAATGGTTTACCTTGCAAATGAACCAAGATCACTCTATTGTTTTGGATGTTGCATCCAAGTACTGTATTTTGACTCTTTTTTTCTTTTTCTTTTTCTTTTTTAACTCTGAGGGCTACTCCATTTCTTCTAAGGGGTTCTTGCCCACAGTAGATATTAATATTCATCTGAATTAAGGTCTCCCATTTCTGTCCATTTTAGTTCATTGATTCCTAAAATGTTGATATTCACTCCTGCCACCTCCTGTTTGACCACATCCAATTTACCCTGATTCTTGGAACTAACATTACAGCACTGTACTTTACTTCCACCACCAAACACATCCGCAACTGAGCATCATTTCCACTTTGGCCCAGCTGCTTCATTTTTTTTGGACCTAGAGGTAACTGCCCTCTGCTCTTCCCCAGTAGCATACTGGACATCTACCAATGTTGGGGGCTCATCTTTGGTGTTATATTGTTTTGCCCCTTCATTCTGTTCATGGGGTTCTCGTGGCAAGAATATTGCAGTAGGTTGCCATTTCCTCCCCTAGTGTACCACATTTTGTCAGAACTCTTCATTATGACCCATTTGTCTTAGGTCACTCTGCACAGCATGGCTCATAGCTTCACTGAGTTATGCAAACCTCTTCACCACAACAAGGCTGTGATCCATGAAGGGGTATCAACATAATAAAGGGCATATATGACAAGACACAGCTAACATCATTCTCAATGGTGAAAAGCTGAAAATATTTCCTCTAATATCAGGAGGAAGACAAGATGTCCACTTTTACTTCTTTTCTAATTTGGATTCCACTTTTATTAAATATAGTTTTGGAAGTCCTAACCATGCAATCAAAAAAGAAAGAAAAGGAATCCAAACTGGAAAAGAAGTAAAAGTATCAATGCCTGCAGATGACATACTGCACATAGAAGATCCTAAAGACACTACCAGAAACCTAATACTAGAGCTTATCAATGAATTCAGTAAAGTTTCAGGAAACAAGTTTAATACACAGAAACCTGTTACATTTCTATACATTAACAATGAAAGCTCTGAAAGAGAAATTTAAGACAATCCCATTTGCCCACACTACAAAAAAGAATAAAATACCAAGGAATAAACCTACCTAAGGAGACAAAAGAACTGTACCCCAAAACTTTAAGATGCTGATTAAAAAAAATTGCTGATGACACAAACAGATGGTGAGATATACTGTGTTCTTGGATTGGAAGAAGCAATACTGTCAAAATGACTATACTGTCCAAGGCAATCTACAGATTCAATGAAATCCCTATCAAATTACCAATGGAATTTTTCACAGAACTAGAATAAAAAAAATTTAAATTTGTGTGAAACACAAAAGACTTCAAAGAGCCAAAGCAATCCTGAGAAAGAAAAAGAGAGCTGGAGGAAACAGGCTCCCTGACATCAGACTATACTACAAAGTTACAGCACTCAAAACAGTATAGTATGGGCACAAAAACAGAAATACAGATCAACAGAATAGGAAAGACAGTCCAAAAATAAATCCACAGACCTATGGTCAATTAATATACAACAAAGCAAGCAAGATTATACAATGAGAAAAGACAGTCTCTTCAATAAGTGGTGCTGGGAAAAATGGACAGCTACATGTAAAGAATGAAATTAGAATATTCTCTAACACCATGCACAAAAATAACATAAAAATGAATCAAAGACGTAAAGGAAAGACCACACACAGTAAAACTGTTAGCAGAAAACATAGGCAAAACACTCTTTGATATAAACCTCAGCAATATCTTTTTTGATCCAACTCTTAGAGTAGTGAAAATAAAAACAAAAACAAATGGGGGTACTTCCTTCTTGGTCCAGTGGTTAGGATTTCACCTGCCAATGCAGGGGATGCAGGTTCAATTCCAGGTCAGGGAGCTAAGTTCCCACATACCTCATGGCGGAAAAGAAAAAAAAANAAAAACCATAAACAGCAAAAAAACTATGTTAACAAAAGCATTTACACAGCAAAGGGAACCATAAACAAAACAAAAAGACAGCACACAGAATGGGAGAAAATATTTGCAACATACAGATAGTTCATGCACCTAAATGTCAAAAAATCAAACAACCTAATCGAAAAATGATCCAAAAGGGCTTCTCTGGTGGTTCAGTGGTAAAGAATCTGCCTGACTCAATGCAGGAGATATGGGTTTGATCCCTGATCTGGGAAGATCCCACATGCCAAGGAGTAACTAAGCCCGTGTGCCACAACTATGGAGACTGTGCTCTAGAGCCCGGGAGCTACACGAAGCCCACGCATCCTAGATCTGGTGCTCTCCATCAAGAAAAGCCACCAAAGTGAGAAGCCCGTGCACTGCAGCTAGAGAGTAGCCCTTAGAGGCAGCACAGCCAACAATAAATAAAATTATATATTAAAAGTTGTTTTTAAATGGGCAGAAGATCTTAATAGATAATTCCCTAAAGAAGACATAAAGATGGGCAAAAAGCACATGAAAAGATGCTCAACACCACTACTTATTACATGAATGAAATTTAAAATTGCAATGAAGTATCACTTCTCATCAGTCAGCATGGTCAGCATCAGAAAGTCTACAAATGGTAAATGCTGCAGAGGATGTCAAGAAATGGGAACCCTCCTACACTGTGGATGGGAATGCAAATTGGTACAACCAACATGGAGAATCAGTATGGAGCACTGTATGGACGTTCCTTTAAAAAAGTAAATATAGAATCACTATATGATCCAGCAATTCCACTCCTGGGCATACATCCAGAGAAAACCATAATTTAAACAGGTATCAATGCCCAAGCATCCAAAGGCCAATGTTCACTGCAACACTGTTTACAATAGCCAAGAGGTGAAAGTGAAAGTCACCCAGTCATGTCAGACTGTGCTACCACATGGACTATACAGTCCATGGAATTCTCCAGGCCAGAATACCGGAGCAGGTAGCTTTTCCCAAATACCGTATATCATTTTATGTGGAGTTAAAAAAAAATTATACAAATGAACTTATCTAGTAAACAGAAACAGACTCATATAATTAGAAAATAAACTTAGAAAATAATAAAGCTCTCCAAAAGAGAAATGTGTCGGGGGGAAGGGCTAAGGTAGCAGTTTAGGATTAACATGTATATATACCACTACTCATCTCACACACTAGCAAAATAATGATCAAAATTCTTCAACCCAGGCTTCAACAGTATGTGAACTGTGAACTTCCAGATGTTCAAGCTGGATTTAGAAAAGGCAGAGGAACCAGAGATCAAATTGCCAACATCCGTTGGATCATCGAAAAAGCAAGAGAATACCAGAAAAACATCTACTTCTGCTTTACTGATTACGCCAGAGCTTTTGATTCTGTGATCACAACAAACTGGGAAATTCTTAGAGATGAGAAGACCATCTTACCTGCCTCCTGAGAAATCTGTATGCAGGTCAAGAACCAGACATGGGACCACAGACTAGTTCCAAATTAGGAAAGGAGTAGGACAAGGCTGTATATTGTCACCCTGCTTATTTAACTTATATGCAGAGTGCATTGTGCGAAATGACAGGCTGGATGAAGCACAAGCTGGAATCAAGATTGCTAGGAGAAGTATCAATGAACTCAGATATGCAGATGACACCACCCGTATGGGAGAAAGTGACGAAGAACTAAAGAGCCTCTTGATGAAAGTGAAAGAGGAGAGTGAAAAAGTTGGCTTAAAGCTCTACATTCAGAAACCAAAGATCATGGCATCTGGTCCCATCACCTCATGGGAAATAGATGGGGAAACAGTGGAAACAGTGACAGACTTTTTTTTTTGAGCTCCAAAATCACTGCAGATGGTGACTGCAGCCATGAAATTAAAAGACGCTTACTCCTTGGAAGAAAAGTTATGACCGACCTAGATAGCATATTCAAAAGCAGAGACATTACTTTGCTGACTAAGGTCTGTCTAGTCAAGGCTATGGTTTTTCCAGTGGTCATGTATGGATGTGAGAGTTGGACTGTGAAGAAAGTTCAGCATAGAAGAACTGATGATGCTTTTGAACTGTGGTGTTGGAGAAGACTCTTGAGAGTCCCTTAGACTGCAAGGAGATCCAACCAGTCCATCCTAAAGGAAATCAGTCCTGAAAACTCATTAGAAGGACTGATGCTGAAGCTGAAACTCCAATACTTTGACTACCTGATGCAGAGAACTGACTCTTCGGAAAAGACCCTGATGCTGGGAAAGATTGAAGGCGGGAGGAGAAGGGGATGACAGAGGATAGGATGGTTGGATGACATCACCAACACGATGGACATGAGTTAGAGCAAACTCTGGGAGTTGGTGGTGGACAAAGAGGCCATGGGGTTGCAAAGAGTTCAGACATGACTGTGATACTGAACTGATACTATTAATACAAAATAATTAACTGGGATCTACTCTATAGCACAGGGGATTCTGCTCAATATTCTGCATGGGTAAAGAATCTGAAAAAGAATGGATATATGTATAAATCAATCACTTTGTGCTACACCTGAAACTAACACAACATTGTAAACCAATATACAATAAAAATTATATTTTAAAAAGTCTTCAAATAATAATTGATGGAGACGGTTTGAACAAGGAAGCCTCCAACACTGTTGGTGGTAATCTAAACTGGTACAGCCACTATTAGAACAGTGGGCAGATTCCTCAAAAAACTAAAACAGAGCTACAATATGATCCTATAATTCCACTCCTGGGCATATGCTCAGACAAAACTCTGACTAAAAAATACATGCACCCCAATGTTCACGGTGGGACTTTTTATAATAGCCAAGACATGGAAACCTAAATGTCCATCGACAGAGTAATGGTTAAAGTAGATGTGGTATATATACACAATGGAATATTATTCAGTTAATAAAGAATGAGTTAGTGCCATTTGCAGCAACATGGATGAACCTTGAGATTATCATACTAGGTGAAGTCAGACAAAGAAAGACAAATAACATGTGCTATCACATAAATGTGGAATCTAAAATAGATTCAAATGAAATTTACACAACAGAAATCAACTCACATAGAAAACAAACTTATGGTTACCAGAGGGGAAAGGAGGTGGGAGAGAAATAAATTAGGAGTTTGGGATTAGTAGGTACAAACTTCTATATATGAAATAGATAAATAGCAAGGTCCTATTGTATAGCACAGGGAATTATATTCAATATATTTTAATGAACTATAATGGAAAAGAACATGATAAAGAATATACATATATGTATATATATTGTTGTTTAGTCACTAAGTTGTGTCTGAATCTTTTGCGACCCCATGGACTGTAAGCCCACCAGGCTCCAATGTCCATGGGATTTCCCAGGCAAGAATACTGGAGTAGGTTGCCACTTCCTTCTCCAAGGATCTTCCCAATTCAGGGAACAAACCTGCATCTCTGCATTGGCAGGCAGATTCTTTACCACTGAGCCACTACAGAGGCCCCATGTACATACATATGTTATCTATCCTGAATCAATTTGTTTTACACCAGAAAATAATACAATATTGTAAATCAACTACATGCCAATTAAAAAAAAAAAACAATTCCAGGGTCACTTCATTAAAGTTGTAGACTCTCCCAGATCACATTCAGAAAACAGACTAGGTCCCAGCCATTCTTTTCCAAAAGGCCAAAATTGGGAATTCATGGGGTAAAGAATTCACTCCCCTTAAAACCATGTATTTCCCTTTTGCACATTCTCCTTCTCTAATAGCTGTAACTGAACCACCCCTTATCAGTTTCAGGTAGGTGCTGGTTTAAGGTTTATATGGTGAGCAGATGAGTGCTATTTTGCATCTTCTTTAGGACTCTAAGCCTCCTGTAAAGTATGTTGAAATAAGTACAGCTCTGCTCCATGTAGGCCCTAAATTAGACTCCTGCTTTTTGTAAGGATTGATACTTTTGAACTGCGGTGTTGGAGAAGACTCTTGAGAGTCCCTTGGACAACAAGGAGATCCAACCAGTCCATCCGAAAGGAGATCACTCCTGGATGTTCACTGGAAGGACTGATGTTGAAACTGAAACTTCAATACTTTGGCCACCTGATGCGAAGAGCTGACTCATTTGAAAAGACTGATGCTGGGAAAGACTGAGGGTAGGAGGAGAAAGGGATGACAGAGGATGAGATGGTGGATGGTGTCACCGACAATGAACATGAATCTGGGTAAACTCCGGGAGTTGGTGATGGACAGGGAGGCCTGGCGTGCTGCAGTCCATGGGGTTGCAAAGAGTTGGACATGACTCAACAACTGAACTGATGTAAGGCTTTGGAAGTTTGGCAATTCCCAGGCATTACTGAGGCAGAATAAAGCAACTTACAAGCTTCTGTTACACTCCTTTTACCTTCAAAAATTCAAATAGCTGTTTTGTATACTTTAGACATTTCTTTCCTACCTGTTTTCTAGCCCAAAATTTGGTTATACAATAAAATACTGTTTTGAAATAATAAAATATGCTGAATATCTTTACCTATTTAGGTTAAAGAGATGTTGGAGCAATGTTATATATTTAACACTTTGCTGTGCTTCCTATTTCTTAGCTTAAAGATGAAAACAATATAATCTCTTCCAACCTATTTTATGTTGAAATTTTGTGATATTTTATGTCGAAATTATGTGATAAGTTAACACGGCAATAAATGTGCTTTGGATTAATATGCCATTTTTTCAGTGTTAGAGAATACTTTTTAAAAATATCAAAACTTGACAGTAGGCTGCATACAAACTGAGCAGATGTTTAATTTGTCATGAGATGAATAAATCTAGGAATCATACAAAGTTGTACTCAAAAATACAGCTGCTATAAGTTTGAACACCATGCAATGCTCTGTTTTAATCTGTTTTACTAGCAAAGATGAGAGGAGACTGGAAGCAGTGTCTCCTACAGCAGAAAGCACATAACCTCTGCTAAGTTCTGAATTTTTTTAAATGTTTTTTATGTTTTGTGTCCTAAGCAAATTTCTGTTAAAAACCTAATTCCCAACATGAGGGTATCAGGACCATTAGGTGGGCCTTTTGGATGGTGTTAGGTCATGAGAGTAGAGCCCTCATGAGTGGAATTCATGTCCTCATAAAAGAGGCCTAGAGAGATCCTTCATCTCTTCAAACCTGTGAGGACACAGTGGGTGCTGGCTGTGAACCAGGAAGAGGGTCCTCACCAGAACAGGACCATGCTAGTGCCTCGACCTTAGACTTCCAGAACGATGAAAAATAAACTTCTGTTGTTTATAAGCCACACAGTCCACAATATTTGTTATAATACTGTTTAAAAGTATCAGCACTAACACTGAAAATGGCTTATTAATCTGAAGCGACAAACTGTGGAAAATTCTTAAAGAGATGGGAATACCAGACCACCTGACCTGCCTCTTGAGACATCTGTATGAAGGTCAGGAAGCAACAGTTCGAACTGGACATGGAACAACAGACTGGTTCAAAATTGGGAAAGCAGTACATCAAGGCTGTATATTGTCACTCTGCTTATTTAACTTATATGCAGAGTACATCATGAGAAACACTGGGCTGGATGAAGCACAAGCTGGAATCAAGATTGCCAGGAGAAATATCAATCACCTCAGATATGCAGATGACACCACCCTTATGGCAGAAAGCTAAGAAGAACTAAAGAGCCTCTTGATGAAAGTGAAAGAGGAGAGTGAAAAAGTTAGCTTAAAACTCAACATTCAGAAAACGAAGATCATGGCTTCAGGTCCCATCACCTCATGGGAAATAGATGGGGAAACAGTGGAAACAGTGACAGACTTTATTTCGGGGGCTCCAAAATCACTGCAGATGGTGACTGCAGCCACGAAATTAAAAGACACTTGCTCCTTGGAAGAAAAGTTATGACCAACGTAGACAGCATTTTAAAAAGCAGAGACATTGCTTTGCCAACAAAGGTCCATCTAGTCAAAGCTATGGTTTTTCCAGTGGTCATGTATGGATGTGAGAGTTGGACTATAAAGAAAGCTGAGCACCGAAGAATTGATGCTTTTGAACTGTGGTATTGGAGAAGACTCTTGAGAGTCCCTTAGACTGCAAGGAGATCCAACCAGTCCATCCTAAAGGAAACCAGTCCTGAATACTCATTAAAAAGACTGATGCTGAAGCTGAAACTCCAGTACTTTGGGCACCTGATGTGAAGAACTGACTCATTTGAAAAAACCCTGATGCTGGGAAAGATTGAAGGCGGGAGAAGGGGACGACAGAGGACGAGATGGTTGGATGGCATCACCGACTTGATGGACATGAGTTTGAGCAAACTCTGGGAGTTGGTGATGGACAGGGAAGCCTGGCATGCTGCAGTCCATGGGCTCGCAAAGAGTCAGACATGACTGAGTGACTGTGCTGAACTGAACTGAGAATTTGAGGTAAGATGGACTCAAGTTACAATCCTGGTCTGCCACATATATATAATTATTGAACAAGTTAGTCAATCTCCCTGAATATCCTCATCTATAAAACAAGAATAATACATGCTTACACATTATGATGTGAAGATTAAGTGTGATCATGTATAAAGTCCTTAGCTTTAACCAGCACAGATTAAATAGCAATCTTTCACAAAATACAAATAGCTTTTATATATATACACACATATCTATATATTAAAATGTATGCTTATAACTATTAGTAGAAAAAAAAAGATCAATATTAAAGCAGGTTGGGGAGATAGCATATATTGGAAACCTCCAGATTTTCCCCTCAAGTTTGCATCAAATTTCATCACTGTAAACAAAAAAGTTTATTACCTAAAATTTTTAAATAAGAATTAATTTAATACAACAAAAATTAAAGCAGCAAGGTGCCAAATTTCACCTATTTGTCATCACTTTAAGATATTTCAACTGTGGTTATGATGACTAATTTGACAAAATGGTGACAGGAACATTTGACAAAAATATATCAAGAATCTTATAAATGTGAATAACTTCTGACTAGGAAATTTCACCTATAGGAATTCACTCTCAGGAAATAATCAGATAAATGCATAAAAATATGTGTGTGTGTGCACGTCTGTGTGTGTGCAAGAATACACTCGTGAAGATACATGAATATGGTGTCTATTACAGCATTGCTCAAAGTAGCAAAAATTTGGAAATAGCCCATGTTCATGAATAAGAGGATGGTTGGTGGTACATCTTTATAATGCATGATGTAAATCTATTTTTACTGACAGGAAAAGAAGAAGGCAATGATACTATACTGTGAAAGAAATCATCTATTACTTCTACAATCAGGAAGTTACTTTTATTTAGGCAAAAATGTAGCATAATGTTCTCAACTGCAATGACAGTATGCAGTCCTGTGGATCAGGAAGAGTTGAATTCTTGGGAGAGCTTTAGGTTTAAACAACATTTATTTATAAAATCTATGAAATAAAAGACAAATACATATCCTCTCACCACAATAACCACATGTGATCAGAGTGTTCAAGAAAGAGTTCACCAAAGTAATGTCTTTTTTTCAGTCATTTCAACACTTCTGAGGCACATATGTTACCTTTTTGAGGGAAGCTAATATTTGTTACATCCCTAAAATTTAGATAGATGCTCCTTAGTTCTCCAGGTACTGACAAAAGTCAAGCACCTCTTTATATAACATTTTATTTGATAGTTAATAAGAATCAGAACCTATATAGCAAGCTGAATATTTTATTATTTGACCATGGTTATCAGGGAAATGGAAAGTGAGGAGAATTTATAGAGTTGGAACCGAATGGTACTTATCCTGTCTACTCTAGAATATGACAGACGGGTGCCGATACTTACTATAAGTAGAAATACGGTGACAACATCTGTTCATAGTTTTTTGAGTTCTAATAAGTTTAAAATGTAATAAAAGAGTAAAGAATTATTAATGTTATGTTTATACTTTATCAAACACACAAGAAGCATTTCACATAAAAATAAACATATTCTGAAACTTATTTATTGCTGCTGCTGCTGCTAAATTGCTTCAGTCGTGTCCGACTCTGTGCGACACCATAGACGGCAGCCCACCAGGCTCCGCTGTCCCTGGGATTCTCCAGGCAAGAACACTGGAGTGGGTTGCTATTTCCTTCTTCAATACATGAAAGTGAAAAGTGAAAGTGAAGTCGCTCAGGCATGTGCGACTCTTTGCGACCCCATGTACTGCAGCCTGCCAGGTGCCTCCGTCCATGAGATTCTCCAGGCAAGAGCACTGAAGTGGGTTGCCATTGCCTTCTCCACTTATTTATTGAGGTTCATTTATGATATTCTATCATGGTCTTTCCTTGAGCTATGAGATCTGCAGATATATACAATCTGCCTAATAAATTATGGATTGTATCTTCTCTGCATGTCTCTTTTCCAGACCTCAACAGGTTAGAATATCTAACAAAGCAGAATTTCTCCTAGGCTTTATAAAGCACTCAGTAGCCAAGAATCATCTCTCTCTTAATAGCTACAATTTGCATATCATGTATGTCCTTCATTGTCAGAGAAAACATCTCTGATTTTTGCATTGTTAATAAAGGGTGTCTTCACACCACAGCTTTAAAATAGCTATAATTGTGTTACACGGTCTATGTTACATATCCATAGTCATCCTGAGTACATACCAGTTGTGGCTAGGTGCTACACTCAAATGTGCCCAGAGGCCATGTACTTAACACAGTTAATGTGAATACATCCTAGTGTTTTTTAATCACTTTCATCTGCTAAAGAGAGTTAAGACTTCATGACAAGAAGCAGAAGGAGGCCATCAGTTGGGGCAAGTCTGGAGTATTAAGGTCAACAACTGTCTTGTTTAGAAGTGTCAAACCTGCAGACACAGTTTCCTCACTTATAAATGTGGCCTTTTGCCCAGGCCCAGGAAATCATTCATTGAAGAGTAACAGAGAAGACCGTGGAGAGTTAATATCCAAGAGAAAATAAGAATAAATAGTTCTGAATAAACAACTCAACTAGAACTTAGGCAGAAAATGAATTTTGTACATCACAAATGAAAACAGTAATGAATGGGGTGAAAAAAGTTTTAGGATTCATCTATTCAATATAATGCCTAATAAGCAAACTATCACTATTCTTAACTCCACCTCTATAAAGAATCTAGTATATTTCTTTCACACTAGACAACGGAGAGTTCTTAAGGCCATTACAGTAATTCAAGTGAAAAAGAATCGTTATCATCGTAGCTTTTTACATAATCATGATTTTCCTTATAATAATGTGAGTTTTTACCCATTTTTATTTTTAGGCATAATATCTGAGAGAGAATGTGAGCAAAATAAGTAAACTTTAAGGACTTATTTCACTGGTATAGTTATATAGATATAGGGAAGCAATGCTGTAAAGGAAAGCCATACTGCCAAATGTCACACAGTTTGGATGCTTTGGGCCATTCCCTGAGTAACTATGAACTGAACTGAACTGATTACAGTTACAGACCTTTGTTTAGGAAAAGGATCAAAGAGGAAAAGGGATTAGCTCTAAAAGAGGAACCTTGAGGAAGAAGAACCAAGTCTGTCGAAACAGACTTCATGAATCTGTTCACGAAATGGCCTTCATGTTATTTGCACCTATCCTGAACCAACTTTGTTCGGTTTACTACTTTACTGATGAGCATCACAACGTTTTTCAAACTGTCATTATGGTAGAACTTTCCTCACCTCTTGGCAAGAATCTCAAGTTCCCCTATACCCACAGTTTTCATTTCCAAACAGCCCTAACTGGGCCCACATGAAAATAAGCTCCTTCATCTGTAAAAAGGCACACTTATCTAGGGGCTTTCAGTTAAAGGCCTTAAGGTTTTGTCCTTGTTCTCTTCTGTTGTTCTTTGATCCTGTTCCTAAAAAGGAATCTGCTTACATGTAAGAGTCACTTTCTAGAGTCAATCTTTAAATAATTACCATATCAAAGAAAATATGTCTTTTAGAAGGTCATCATAGTGAATCCAGGGTTGTTTTTTTTTAATTTTATGTGCAACAATGTAAATAAATGTGCATTTAAAAAAACAACTAAAAGAAACGAAATGAAGAAAAAGTGTAAGTATAGTGCAGACCCTCATTTGTTAAAAACATCTTGGGACTGGCTTACTAGTGGGAAAAGTGTTAATTACTATTTTAATTTCATTAATGGTTATAGAGCTATTCAGATATTCTATTTTTCAGTCAGTTCTGATTATTTTTATTTTTTAAAGAAATTTCATCTAATTTTTCAAGTTTTTTGTAATGAAGTTATTCTTAGTATTCCGTTTAATTTTTAAAAATTTCTAACATGTCTAACATAATCTCCCTTTTACATCCCTAGTATTGTTCACTATTTTTTATTTTACCAATCATGTCAAAGAACAAATGCTTCGCTTTATTAATTCATCTGTAATTTGTCGATACGTTAATTTCTTTTTTTTTT
>SJYQ01002816.1:180832-198405 GCA_006410935.1 Redunca redunca
GAAAACTCAGCAGTGGCCACAGGACTGAAAAAGGTCAGTTTTCATTCCAATCCCAAAGAAAGGCAATGCCAAAGAATGCTCAAACTACCACACAATTGCACTCATCTCACATGCTAGTAAAGTAATGCTCAAAATTCTCCAAGCCAGGCTTCAACAGTACGTGAACCATGAACTTCCTGATGTTCAAGCTGGTTTTAGCAAAGGCAGAGGAGAGGAACCAGAGATCAAATTGCCAACATCCGCTGGATCATCGAAAAAGCAAGAGAGTTCCCGAAAAACATCTATTTCTGCTTTATTGACTCTGCCAAAGCTTTTGACTGTGTGGATCACAATAAACTGTGGAAAATTCTGAGAGAGGTGGGAATACCAGACCACCTGACCTGCCTCTTGAGAAATCTATATGCAGGTCAGGAAGCAACAGTACTGTATACATGTCCATTAAATCAATAATCTCTATTTCCTTAATGTTACTTTGTTCATTTCACCTATCAATTACCACACCAAAGGAATTAAATTTTTTAACTGTGAAAAGTTGATTTGTCAATTTTTATTTTATGTGTAATTGTACACATTTAGAATAGTTATATCAATTGATTTTTCTATTGATACCGATCTCTAGTAATCTCTACTACTGATTTTGCTTTAGAGACTATTTACATAACATTACTAGCTCTCTTTTGACCTAGTATAATTCTTTACCCATTTTCTAGCTTTTAAACTTCCTATGTTTTAGGTGTCTCTTGTAAAAACTTAGAAAAAACTGTTTGAACAATCTCTGCAAGTGAAAATTTTAATCTACTTACATTGACAATGATTACTGATTTTAAAAATTCATTTCTACTATTATTGTGCTTCTTGTTTTCATCTTTTTTTTTTTATGGTTTTCCCCTCTTCATGATGCACTATCCCCCAATTCTTGCCTTCTTTGGGATTCAATTATTTTTTCCCTTAGCCAACATTTTCATTCTATTTGTATGAAAATTATACACTCTATTCTGTTCTTTTAGTGAGCACCCCAGACATTTTACCATGTATCTTTTACTTATAAAATCTGGTATTAATAAGTATCTCTGCTGCTGCTGCTGCTGCTGCTAAGTCGCTTCAGTCGTGTCTGAATCTATGTGACCCCATAGATGGCAGCCCATCAGGCTCCCACATCCCTGGGATTCTCCAGGCAAGAACACTGGAGTGGGTTGCCATTTCCTTCTCCAGTACATGGAAGTGAAAAGTGAAAGTGAAGTCGCTCAGTCCTGTCCGACTCTTAGTGACCCCATGGACTGCAGCCCACCAGGCTCCTCCATCCATGGGATTTTCCAGGCAAGAGTACTGGAGTGGGGTGCCATTGCCTTCTCTACCTTCACTTTAAAAGTCAGGAACCAATTAAAATAAATAAATTTATATTTTAAAAAAGGTCAGGAACCTTAGAATGTTTTAACTTTTTCACTTCTCTTCTGATTTATATGTTATCATGTCCAGGATTTTATCTTAATTTTAATCACTTGAATTAGACATCAGTGTTTATGTTTTACATGATCAATTTTTGTTTAGGCTCCCACAAGTTTAACCATTCCTTCCTGCATCTCATACCTTCCTTCTTTTTAGATCTCTCAAGGAAGATGCTACCCTTCAAGGGTCCTAAATTGATGTGGGAATCCCTGATCCAATTTCCCATTTTGCTTGAGCCCTAGGTTTTGTCTCCAATCCTCTGAGTACACTGCCTTTATAAACCAAGCAACTCACTGCAGGTGCCAGCAAATGCCCTCAAATCAAACTGTGACTTTGCTTACTCTTATGGAATCAAGCATCCTTGTCATTTCAACCTATGAGTGTTTCCCAAAGTTTCCTGCCAGCTTTACCGTGCTTCAAACAAATATTTTAAATATATTATCCATTACATAGGTGGTCTGACTAGTAAGCTTCTCTGTAGATCATTCTTATTCTCTAAATATTCTTAGGTAACTGTTTTAGTATTTATGTTCTTTGAATTGATTGCATGGAATTGTTTTATTTACTGAGTGTGCTTTATTAGTAAAAAGTAAATTTTAAAAAGCCATTTAAAAATCAAATTGGTTAACAGTTTCTTTTTGCCTAACATATATATTTTTCATAAGCCAAGAGTCATTTCTAAGAGATTACTTTCCCCCTGAATTCTTAGTATAAATATTGACTCCAAGATAATACACATTACCCTCCAATATTATACAAATTTTCAAATATCCAGGAAAGTTGACATAATATATATATATTTTACCACTTAGATTCTATCAACATTTTACAATACTCTTTTATGACATATGTATTAATTTCCCTTTCTATGCGTCAACTCATCTCACTTTTTCTCTTGCAGTGCCAAGGAAAATGCAGACATCAGTACATTTCCCCACAAATATTTTATAAACATGATATTTTTATTTATAGGCAATAAAGCTCCTTCTCCCAAGATTTTGCTTACTATTTAATAGGCATTAAAAAAAAAAACTCTAATGTGCCACAATCAATAATACCATCTGAAAGCGTCCCTGGTGGTTCAGTACTAAGGAATCTGCCTGTTAGTGCAGAAGACACAGGTTCGATCTCTGATCCCGGAAGATCCCACATGCTGTGAAGCAACTAAGCCCATGCACCACAATTATTGAGCCCATGCTCTAGAGCCTGAGAACTGCAACTACTGAGCCATATGCAGTAACTACTGAAGCCCATGTGCCCTAGAGGCTGTGCTCCACAACAAGAGAAGTCACTGCAAGGAGAAGCTCGTGCACTGCAGCTAGAGAGTAGCCCCTGCTCGCCACAACTAGAGAAAAGTCTGTGCACAGCAACAAAGACCTAGCACAGCCNCAAGGAGAAGCTCGTGCACTGCAACTAGAGAGTAGCCCCTGCTCGCCACAACTAGAGAAAAGTCTGTGCACAGCAACAAAGACCTAGCACAGCCAAAAATAAATAAATAAATAAACTAAATTATCAAAAAAAACAGTAACACCATTTGAGTCAGAAAATGATACTCTCACAGTTAAGAGGAGAAATAAGCAAGTAAAATGAATTACATTTCCATGTTAGTAAAATAAGCTTCATAAGTGGCACATTCATTTGAAATATTTGCCCTTTTATTTCATCATTATTTAGGAATTTCTCTTATAGTTCCTATTTGTTTATAGTGAAAAGCTCTTACTTGCTAATACTTCCTGATTCAACAGTTCTGGAAGAGTATTCAATTTTATGAAAGCAGATAAATGAAATCACCTTTCAAACTTAATTTAGGCAAACTTACATCTTCCTTCTATGACACTGATTTATAGTAATATGAAATATATATAAGATCTTTGTCCTGTTTGTGACAAAGGAGCTTCCTGGAACTTCCTAAGTGATACAGAGCCAAAAAGATGAAAAGAAAGTCTTTTGTTACTCATAACAATCCCCTTTCAACCATACCTGAGTTTAGATTGATGAGTTGACTTCCTAAAAGCCTCTACAGATAGGGGCTGAAGTGAGGGAAATCAACCACATGATTAGCAGAACTTTAGCCTCACTCCTGAACTTTTGGGGAAAAGGGAAGAAAGGGGAGCTATAGGTTGAATTAATCACCAGTGGCCAATTATTTCGCCAATCATGCCTATGTAATGCAGCCTCCATAAATACTCAAAAGGAGGAGATTCAGAGAGCTTCTGGACTGAAAGTGTGGAGGAGCTGGGAAGGTGGTACACTTGGAGGGCATGGAGGCTTCGAGTCCTTTCCCACATTATTTGCCCTATGCATCTCTCTCTCTGGCTTTTATTTGTATCCTTTAAAATATTGCCAATAGTAAGCAAGCTCTATTTTCCTGGGTTCTGTGTGCCACTCTAGTATACTACTGAACATGTGGAGGGAGAGGTAGGAACATACAATTTGTAGACAAGTCAGACAGAAATTGCAGGTAACCTGGGAATCTGTTACTTGTGAATGGCATATGAAGTAGGGGTAATCTTATAAGACTGAGCTCTTAATAATGTGGGATCTGAGTTAACTCTGGTTAGTATCAGAACTGAACTGAACTGTAGAGCTGGTGTCAGAGAACTGGTAGGTGTGGAGGAAAAACCCCAGATATTTGGTGTCAGAGTATTTGGAGTGTGAGAGTCAAGGATAACATACTGAATTTTTTTAAGTCACATTCTATAGGTCAGTTCTTCCAGCTTAATGATTTTATGAATTGAGCTGTACAATCTCTTTTAAAATTTTATTGTAACAATCACCTTATTTAGCTATCACATCAAGATTGTACTTCTACTGATTTCTATCTTTAATGTTAGGAGCAATGATTTACACTGATAAGGAGCATTTCTTTAATGAACACTGACCACTTTGAACACATACAAAAAGCTGTCAGTAAAGGACATGAGAAATAAGTTTCAAAATTTAGATTCATTTGGATTTGAAGGAAGGCTGTCAAAATAAGTTTCATATTTGCTCAAGACAAAAAAGGTCAAGAAACAAAAAGATGTCTCTGGACTTCTACTACTATCAAGATAAAAACAAAATTATAAACCAAAACATCTGTTTTAAAAGCCCACACAGTATACGCATATATCAGCACAAACTCATACTATGACCTCACTATATACTTTTTGATATTAAAATTAAATAATATTTTATTCTTTTTTTAATCTGGACTCAAGCAATCTGAGTCCTCAGCTTAACCAGCGAGTGATCTTAGATATATCCCTACTCTGCATGGTGCCTCGCTTCTTCATCTTTACTTTAAGATGATCTTCACTGTTAGGACTTATTCTGTTATCTAACAACTTTTTTTTAAGAGTATTAAAATTCTGGCTAGCAAAGTACAGAAAAAAGTGAAAAAGTGATGCAACTCTAGTACTTCACAAATACAAAACTGTACTTGGCCTTCTCTTCACTTACACAGGAGAACTTCTTGTTGGCAGATTAAACAAAAGGATGGTTCTCATTCAATTTCTTCTGAACTTATGTTTCTTTCTTCTAATGCTATGTATAGCCTACTGTCAAAAGAACTACCAAACATTCCTTATAATTGAAACAATAGAAAGATACAAAAAAGGAAACATGAAAAACCTAGTATATTCTTAAGGGACAATGTTCAATTTCCGACATAATCACACAGAAAAGCTACAGTCTAATAATAATGATAGTAATAGTCACCTCATCAAAATACATCCAAATAATAATTAGAATACTATGTCTGAGAAAAATCAATGAAAAAATTGCACATTAGTAGAACGTGTGAATATTAGTAGGATATGAGTATTCTAAAGCCAGCAGCATTATAAAACGTGATACTTATGCACAACCAAATCACTACATAAAATCAGACAAGCTGGAGACAGTGAGGCCACCAAGAATCTGCCACCAGAATGTCAGCTTCATTAATGTTAATCTTTTTATGCTCTTCAGGCAAGAGGTGAATTAATTAATTTTCCCCAGAAACAAGGAAAGTAGAATAATACAGCAAAGAATAAAGCCCTAAGTCCAAATAAATGTGATGTCAGTTTCAGTATCTTTGTCATGAAGATGTATATGTTTATAGATAGAACACTGCTTCATTTAGGGTGAAGGATCTCTTGGAATATACCGAAGTCATTCAGATAAAAAGGCAACATTCAATTGTAGGTCATAACATATACAATATATTAACATTTCTAGCTTCTAAAAAGACTGTTTTCCAAAGGTTTCACTGCTCAGTAGAGATCAAAGTGCCACTTTATAAATAGTTTACTCATTTGTCAATTGATAAACTCAGAAATTTCCTGAGTAACAGTTAAGAGTACACTAGAAGTAAAATTGAAACCCAGTTTGACTGGATATAGTAACTGAAAATTCTATTACTTTCTATTATAAAATATATCATATATTGAAGTATACAAAATGTATACTTTCAGCTGAAAGAATAATACTTTTTAATGGACCTTGATATAGACTGCACTCACTTTAAGAAAAGGAATATTACTAATACCTTGGAGGCTCGCATGGTCTTATTCTCTCATATTTCTCTTAACCCGCTCCACAATATCCTAAATTTTGTTCTAAACACTTCCCTGTTTTTACTTCTAGCATTGATATATTTAGGTGTATCCCTAAAGTAACTGGCTATTTATCTCCGTCCATCCATTCATCTTCCACCCATTATTTTCATTTTATATATAGAGAATATGCTCTATATTCTTCTCCTTCAACTTCTACAGCATCTGTCTCAGAGTAATTTCTTGACATTACCTACTTTTTCCTATAATCCTTAAGACTAAAGGAATTAAAGGAATTTAAAGGCGAGAAAATAAGACACAGTAAAGCTAGCAACTTGCTACATTATATAGGAAAACAATGGACAAATCTCTCTATAGTAATTCTGAAAGTAAAGCAAACCAGCGGACTGTCTTAAAACTTTATAGCACATTTATTTTAGCTGCAATTGAACATTTCTCTGTTCTTAAGAGTACAATTTATATTTTTAAAACAACTTTACAAATCTGGTAATTTTTGCTTTCATATTAAAGGTACAATTTAATCAAGTGTACTGATGATGTAAAAGACCTCAATGATACTCCAGTATAGTCCTTAATAGGAAAACAAGAACAAATTAACGAAAGAATATCAAGAGCTTATTTATTTTTCTCTTAAGGGACAGACTATTAGAAAAGAAACAGACATATTATGGAATATTTTAATTAAAGAAGATGGTTCCTTAAATAGGTAATTAGTCTGACACTAATTAATCCGAAGTTATCATTTACCTGAGCAAGTGGTGGAAGAATCTCCTTGCATATTTGCTGATTTGGTCTCTGTATTCTAATATAGTCGTATCCAGGAGTGGTCTTGTTGGAGCATAGAAGGTTCCAAGGCTTGCCTCAAGCTGTGCTGTGGAATTCAAACATAGCAGCACTAAAACAAGTGAAACTCCTTCAATTACAACAGAATACTCATGTTTGCAGTCAGTCAGGTTTTGCAAACTTGGATGAAATGTGAGCCTGTTGCAGGAAAAGATGAAATTAAAATATGACAGCTGGTACAAAAACAAACCTGTGTATAAACTTTCACTTGAAGAAAGCTGACAATGACTCTGAGCAACAAAAAGCTGTCACAACTGAAGAAATCCATAATGAATCAACCTCTCACCACAAATGGGTAATTAAAACAGTGACTCATCAGAGTAACACAGTTTGAAACTAGTATTTCCAGTAAAATCAACTCAGTGTGCACAACATTTACTCTCTTTAGCTGAAAGGAGAAAACTAGTCTTTCTACATTAGGCATTGAAGTCAGTATTAGAAATATCTTTAAAAATAATGCAAATAAAAAAGACTCATTGGAGTAATAATATTTCTTTGTTACAACTTAAAGATCAAAAATCCCTCTCCCTTTCCTAAATACTGTCCTAAACAACACCAACCCTTGGTTTTGTCCAGGGTGAAAGCTAACATCCCTGGGAGGGATCCCATGCTACTCTACTCGGTCAACTGACTTCCTGATAGGAAAGAAGGCCTGGAGAGCAGGTTTCATAAGCCAAAGGGCTAGTGATTGGGAGAAAAGGGCACTTTTTTCTAATTTACACTTTTGCCAAGACATGCCAGTGGGGTTGTGTTACCTCCAAGAAATAACTGGGAAATATATAATTACCATTATGGTGAGAGTTGTATGAGAATACAGCTCACAGTAGGATTCCACTGATTTTTTTTGCACTACTAGCACTAGGTTGAATAAACAATTCCTTATTTAGCAGAACTCTTTTAGGTATATTTGGGTTTGTAAGTATTAAATACCTCATCAGAGTAATTGCTATGGACTTTGCTAAGCTGCTGGTAATTTCTTTTTTTAATCTCAGATCTAGACAGTAAAGTAAGATGAACTTTGGGGGTATTTTCTTTCAAAGCAGCAGTCAATTTAGATTAAAATTGAATACAGCAATGCCATTGTGAAAACAAGCCAGATTCTCTTGCCATTGCTTGTTTTCTTGACAGCATGTTTCGTACATCTGAAATGTTTGAACCTACATGGAATACCTGTAGCTCCCAGCACAGTTACAGATTCATTAGATAGCCCAGCTTGATGTTTGAGGCAGAAATGAAGATCTTGAAGATAACCACAGTCCCAGCTTCAAATAAAAGAGCTCACTGGGCTCCATTAATAAAAGGAAACAAATTACCATGTCAAATTTGTTAGATTCAGATAGAATAAATCTCAACAGAGAAGAATTGTGAATGTTTTAGATAAGTGTTTTGCAATTACTTGGGGGAAAATGCATACACCTACTTAAAATGTACATATTCTGATAACCTAGCATCATGAAAGCATTTTATTTTAATAGCCTAGTGTATCATACAAATTTTTTATTTCCCTATCCACCCAACATGGTTCCTTGATAATATCCTTTATTAAGGCAGGAACCTGATAATACCCATTTGTGAATTCCCTAATAATCTTACTTACTACACAGGAATCTTACAACACAATTTCACTAAGGTGCTAACAATTTCATGGTGTTCTGAGTAAGAGTCAATATATTCTTGTCTTCATATTTCCTCAACTGTAAATTTATGATCTCTTACATGGGTTATGCTTACCACAACAGGCTTTTCTTTAGGGATCCTGCTATCTACCTAATCTTGAGAGTATACCAATACTAACAAATAACTACTTGAGAAAATATTACAGTAATCTTAGGGCCCCAAATTCTGAAGTTATACTCTTTTTTTTATTTTTAACTAACATCCATTGAGTACCTACTGTGGGTCAAGCATGTTCTAGGCATTTTCTCACTGCAGATGCACTGGAATCTCCATAGATGTGTTGGACTACCTCCAAAAAGCACATTCAATTAACATTAAATAAATACTATGGGCCTCCTATGAGTTGAGGCCAAGTCTCATGATGCAGACTTCTTGAAAGAACATGTTCTTACTGATTCAGTTCAGTTCAGTTCAGTCGCTCAGTCGTGTCAGGCTCTTTGCGATCCCATGAATCGCAACACACCAGGCCTCCCTGTCCATCACCAACTCCCGGAGTTCACTCGGACTCACGTCCATCGAGTCAATGATGCCATCCAACCATCTCATCCTCTGTCGTCCCCTTTTCCTCCTGCCTCCAATCCTTCCCAGCATCAGTCTTTTCCAATGAGTCAACTCTTCACATGAGGTGGCCAAAGTACTGGAGTTTCAGCTTCAGCATCATTCCCTCCAAAGAAATCCCAGGACTGATCTCCTTTGGGATGGACTGGTTGGATCTCCTTGCAGTCCAAGGGACTCTCAAGAGTCTTCTCTAACACCACACTTCGAAAGCATCAATTCTTCAGCGCTCAGCCTTCTTCACAGTCTAACTCTCACATCCATACATGACCACAGGAAAAACCATAGCCTTGACTAGATGGACCTTTGTTGGCAAAGTAATGTCTCTGCTTTTGAATATNCAGCCTTGATGTACTCCTTTTCCTATTTGGAACCAGTCTGTTGTTCCATGTCCAGTTCTAACTGTTGCTTCCTGACCTGCATATAGGTTTCTCAAGAGGCCGGTCAGGTGCTCTACTGATTATTTTTCTCTAAAATTACTAAAAAGAAGGTTAGGTACAGAATACTATCTATTATGTTTACTTTGAAATGTAATAAAATGGAATAAGAAAATCTATAAATATGGAATGAAAACAGTGAGGGAAAAAGCTCTCCAATAAAGGCTTTTTGACATATTTCCTGTTTTCTTTACTTTGTAAATCACCTATTGAAACGTCTTCACTGGCCATAGTTTCCCACTATTAATGTCAATGTTAATCACAAACATTTGAAATAAAGATACAAATTCAAGAATGTTTAGATGTATTTTACATTAAGTAAATAAATTACTCATAATAAAAATAATATATACTGGAAAATATAAAAACTGATTTCATTATTCCACATGGCACTTTTTTTCCCCCTTTTTTGGGGGGGCGGGGAGGTTACAGTGCCTCATCTCTCTCTGCAAATAAATGGCTGAGATCCTATGGACAAAATTACTTATTTACAGAAGGTTAGGAAATCCTAGATAGTATATTCAAAAGCAGAAATATTACTTTGCCAACTAAGGTCTTTCTAGTCAAGGTTATGGTTTTTCCAGTGGTCATGTGTGGATGTAAGAGTTGGACTGTGAAGAAGGCTGAGTGCCAAAGAATTGATGCTTTTGAACTGTGGTGTTGGAGAAGATTCTTGAGAGTCCCTTGGACTGCAAGGAGATCCAACCAGTCCACTCTGAAGAAGATCAACCCTGAGATTTCTTTGGAAGGAATGATGCTAAAGCTGAAACTCCAGTACTTTGGCCACCTCATGCGAAGAGCTGACTCATTGGAAAAGACTCTGATGTTGGGAGGGATTGGGGGCAGGAGGAGAAGGGGATGACAGAGGATGAGATGGCTGGATGGCATCACTGATTCGATGGACGTGAGTCTGAGTGAACTCCGGGAGATGGTGATGAACAGGGAGGCCTGGCGTGCTGCAATTCATGGTGTCGCAGAGCCTGACACGACTGAGCGGCTGAACTGAACTGAGGAAATCCAAGCAGCCAGAAGGAGGAGGGGGATTAGAAATCTAAGTTAGAATGAAAACAAGAACAACCTAAGCTGTAATTCTCTCTCTGTCACACACACACACAAGCACACACAATCAGTGGTAAAGTCTATTGTCTGGACAAAGAACTTGGGATGTGAGAAATACTACTCTTTAAAGTGAAGGAGAAATAAGGATGTTTGTTTAGGACCCTTTGTCTTCCAAACCCTAGAAAGTACATGAAATTCCTCATCAAAGTTTAAAATCTGAGCATATTCTACATATGAACTTAGTCTGAAATGTTCAGTGACTTCATTGTGAGTTCCAACACAGGCATATACAGAAAAGTTATTATGTTGACAAATACTATACAGTAAGTTACCATATAGGAGTAATTATTTGATACCTGATTTTGTCAGTTTAATAGGGCATAAATATTGTCTTTTAAGTTCCAGTAATACAACTCCAAAGCATCCTCAAAAAACAACCAACACAATAAAACATATTTCATGTATATACAAAACTCACTTATGAAGTATATTTAAAATCTGACCTTCTCTCTCTGGAGTGAGCTTTTGTCTAAGAAGATGGTTTACAATGGCACACATGCTGATAAAGCACTCATAGCCCAGAGTGTCCCAGTTCATACTCCTCAGGATGTTTATTGCTTCATAGATCTCATCACAGTGAATATAATGGAAGATGATGTCTACCAGTCCCAGGTGTCCTTGTGTGAAGATACCTGTCACAAAAAATATATAAAATCAAATGAATCATTTAAAAATAAAAATAATAAAAACATTTAACTTTTCTAGAAAGGAAAAAAAAACAGTGATCTTTTCTTGCATAAAGAGCTTGAAACGTGGGGTTGGGCAGGGCCAATAGTCATATATGGCACTGTGGTCAAATCTTCAAGTATCACCTACCAACTCCATCTTGCTTATGCTTACCATTCACCACATAGTAAAACCTTTTACTCTACATAATCAACTGTTTAGACTAAAAATGAATAAATGTGAGAACTTTTAGGTAAATCCCAATAGCTAACTGAATTTCCCATATGTCATTTAGGCCTCGTGTGTGTGTGTGTGTGTGTGTGTGTGTGTTTAGCTGTGGGGGGTCTTCACTGAGAAATGTGGTCTTTTCATTGCAGTGCACAGGATTCTCTAGTGATGGTGCACATTCTTACTGACCAGATTTAAGTTGCATCTGATCTTCAGCCACATGTACTTGGTGGGGAAAAGTAATAAATATTTATGACATAGAATACCACATATGAATATATTTTAAATTGGCATTTAAAGATTATCATCTTTGATTACTAATGATTATTCAGTTCAGTTCAGTGACTCAGTGGTATCTGACTCTTTGCGATCCATGGACTGCAGCATGCCAGGCTTCCTTGTCCATCACCAATTCCTGGAGCTTGCTCAAACTCATGTCCATTGAGTCGGTGATGCCATCCAACCATCTCATCCTCTGTTGTCCAGTTATCCTCCCACCTTCAGTCTTTCCTAGCATCAGGGTCTTTTCCAAGGAGTCACGTTCTTCACATCAGGTGGCCAAGGTATTGGAGTTTCAACTTCAGCATCAGTCCTTCCAATGAATATTCTGGACTAATCTCCTTTAGGATGGACTGGTTGGATCTCCTTGCAGTCCAAGGAACTCTCAAGAGTCTTCTCCAACACCACAGTTCAAAAGCATCAATTCTTCGGCATGCAGCTCTCTTTATAGTCCAACTCTCACATCCATACATGACTTAGGAAAAACCATAGCTTTGACTAGACAGACCTTTGCTGGCAGAGCAATGTCTTTGTTTTTCAATCTAGGTTGGTCATAGCTTTCCTTCCAAGGAGCAAGCATCTTTTAATTTCATGGCTGCAGTCACCATCTGTAGTGATTTTGGAGCCCCCCAAAATAAAGTCTCTCACTGTTTCCATTGTTTCTTCATCTATTTGCCATGAAGTAATGGGACCTGAAGCCTTGGTCTTCGTTTTCTGAATGCTGAGTTTTAAGCCAACTTTTTCACTCTCCTCTTTCACTTTCATCAGAAGGCTCCTTAGTTCTTCGCATTCTGCCATAAGGGTCGTCTGCATATCTGAGGTTATTGCTATTTCTCCCAGGAATCTTAACTCCAGCTTGTGCTTCATCCAGTCTGGGATTTCGCATGATGTACTCTGCATAGAAGTTAAATAAGCAGGGTGACAATATACAGTCTTGACATTATCCTTTCCCTTTTTGAAACCAGTCTGTTGTTCCATGTCCACTTCTAACTGTTGCTTCTTGACTTGCATACAGATTTCGCAGGAGGCAGGTCAGCTGGTCTGGTATTCCCATCTCTTTCAGAATTTTCCATAGTTTGTTGTGATTCATACAGTCAAAGGCTTTGGCATAGTCAATATAGCAGAAGTAGATGTTTTTCTGGAACTCTCTTGCTTTTTAGATGATCCAGCAGACGTTGGCAATTTGATCCCTGGTTCCTCTGCCTTTTCTATAACCAGCTTGAACATCAGGAAGTTCACAGTTCACATACTGTTGAAGCCTGGCTTGGAGAATTTTGAGCATTAGTTTGCTAGTGTGAGATGAGTGCAAATTGTGCAATAGTTCGAATATTCTTTAGCATCATTTTTCTTTGGGATTAGAACGAAAACTGACCTTTTCCAGTCCTGATGCCACTGCTGAGTTTTCCGAATTTGCTGGCATATTGAGTGCAGCACTTTCACAGCATCACCTTTTAGGATTTGAAGTAGCTCAGCTGGAATTCCATCCCCTCCACTAGCTTTATTAGTAGTGATGCTTGCTAAGGCCCGCTTGACTTCACATTCCAGGATGTCTGGCTCTAGGTGAGTGATCACACCATTATGGTTATCTGGGTCATGCAGATCCTTTTTGCATAGTTCTTCTGTGTATTCCTGCCACCTCTTCTTAATATCTTCTGTTTCTGTTAGGTCCCTACCATTTCTGTCCTTTATTGAGCCCATCTTTGCATGAAATGGTCCCTCGGTATATCTAAGTTTCTTGAAATGATCTCTAGTCTTTCCCATTCTATTGTTTTCCTCTATTTCTTTGCACTGATCACTGAGGAAGGCTTTCTTATCTATCCTTGCTATTCTCTGGAACTCTGCATTCAAATGGGTACATCCTTTTCTCCTTTCCTTTAGCTTCTCTTCTTTTCACAGCTATTAGTAAGGCCCCCTCAGACAACCATTTTGCCTTTTTTGCATTTCTTTTTCTTGGGATGGTCTTGATCACTGCCTCCTGTACAGTGTCACAAACCTCCATCCATATTTCTTCAGGCACTGTATCAGATCTAATCCCTTGAATCTGTTTGTCACTTCCACTAATCATAAGGGATTTGATTTGGGTCACACCTGAGTGGTCTAGTGATTTCCCTACTTTCTTCAATTTTAGTCTGAATTTGGCAATAAGGAGTTCATGATCTGAGCCACAGTCAGCTCCCAGTCTTATCTTTCCTGAAGGTATAGAGCTTCCCCATCTCTGGCTGCAAGGAATATAATCTATCTGATTAAAGTATTGACCATCTGGTGATGTCCACGTGTACTCTTCTATTATTGGAAGAGGGTGTTTGCTATGACCAGTGCCTTCCCTTGGCAAAACTCTATTAGCCTTTGCCCTACTTCATTTTGTATTCTGAGGTCAAATTTGCCTGTTACTCCAGGTATCTCTTGACATCCTACTAGTCCCCTATAATGAAAAGGACATCCTACTAGTCCCCTATAATGAAAAGGACATATTTTTTGAGTGTTAGTTCTAGAAAGTCTTGTAGGTCTTCATAGATCCATTCAACTTCAGCTTCTTCAGCATTACTGGTTGGGGCATAGACTTGGATTACTGTGATATTGAATGGTTTGCCTTGGAAATGAACAGAGACCATTCTGTCATTTTTGAGATTATTGTAAAGAAATTATTATTAGTAAAGAAATAATTAGAATTAATCTTGCTATTGGTCCTCTTGCATAACTAAAGAAAATTCACTTCTAAGCTAACAGAAATAAGAACATCAAATAAAGCGGGGGGTGGAGGGGGGAGGCATTCTGTTCAAATTTTATCTTATCTTTTAAATATGGAAGACCTCTTTTGAAACTAACAAATTCTGTTTAATTAAATGACAATAAACACTAGCACCTTTTAAGTTTTTTTTTTTAACGCTTTAAAACAATATTTGTTTGTAAAATCTTTTTCCTTCTGCAGACGTTTACTGATATGAGTGAATCTACAAAAACTTCTCAGTATAAATAATCATAAAATTAAATGAGAAAATGTATGTGAAGTTATTGGGAATCTGTAACGTATACAATATACTACCATAACTCTTCATTACTGTCATCATCATCATCATTTACCTGAAATAGTTACAGGTTTCAGAATTTTAAAAAATGTATTAGCTTATGAGAAAGATCCTGAAATTATTGATATTAACTTCAAGTCACATGAAAATGAGACCTTGTACTATACCAGCAGGACTCTACTTGATAAGGAATCTGGGGAATTACCCTGACTATTCTGGAGGGAGGAAATGGCAACCCACTCCAGTATTCTTGCCTGGAGAATCTCATGGACATAATAGCATGGAGGGCTACAATCCACAGGGTCTCAAACAGTAAGACACAACTGAAGCGACTTACATCAGCACCCCAACTATACTAAGCAATAAAACTTTACTATTCTTTTTGTGTTGGTAGAATCAACAAATGCTACTGTCCAAAAGCCTTCATGCTGCTGCTGCTACTAAGTCGATTCAGTCATGTCCGACTCTGTGCGACCCCATAGACAGCAGCTCACCAGGCTCCCCAGTCCCTGGGATTCTCCAGGCAAGAATACTGGAATGGGTTGCCATTTCCTTCTCCAATGCATGAAAGTGAAAAGTGAAAGTGAAGTCGCTCAATCGTGTCCGACTCTTCTCGACCCCATGGACTGTAGCCCACCAGGCTCCTCCGTCCATGGGATTTCCCAGGCATGAGTACTGGAGCAGGTTACCATTGCCTTCTCCGAAAGCCTTCATGATCCTACAGTAAAGTGCTGGAAGTCTTCATAAATCAGGGTGGTTCCTTTGCAGTAGATATTAATGTTTAAGAATTTTGAAGACAACCAAAAATATCTGAAATCTACTGAGTCTGTCTATATCCTAATACTTCTAACATGAGAAATAACTGATGTATTGAGAGGAAAAGCTAACATATAGTCATAATCAAAGTGTTTAAAAGGTGATAAAGACAAAAACTTAAAAAGCAGCCAATGAACACAAAAGCTGGTTCTTTGGAACAATGTATAAAATTGACCAACTTCTGCCTAAATGGAGGAAAAGAGAAGATACACTTCTCAGTATCAAGAATAATCACCAAAGGACCCACAGACATTAAAAAGTAGTAAGTGAATAATATGACTAACTTTATAGATATAAATATAATTTAAATGAAATGTATTCCTTGAAAGACACAAATGATCAAATCTCATTTAAGAAGAAATAAGAATAGATAACCTGAATGATCCTATATTATTTAAATTTGGATGTGAAGTTTAAAAACCTTTAAACATAAACACACAAAAAACCAGATGACTTCATTGGTGAACTGTCTCAAACAGTAAGAGAAGAAATAATATCACCTGTACATAACTCAAATATAGGAGGAGGGAATGATTCCTATAGCATTTAGTGAAATCAGCATTACATTGAGACCAAAACTGACAAACATTACAGGAGAAGAAAAAGAAAACTAAAGGTCAGTACCTCCCATAAAAAAATACAAAAATCCTTAACAGAATATCAACAAGTTAAGCAACATATTAAAAAGATAATATATCATGAACAAGAGATTTATCCCACAAATACATGGTCACTGAACAATCTGAAAACTAATCAGTTCACTATATGACCAGAAAAATCACGCAATCATTTTAATACAGAAAAAGCACTAGAAAAAAACTGAACATAACCCAGTAGACCAGGAATAGAAGGGGACTTCCTCAGCCTCCTACCATCGTGTGTGTGTGTTAGTTGCTCAGTTGTGTCCAACTCTTTGCAACCCTATTGACTGTAGCAGCCAGCTTCTCTGTCCATGGGATTTCCCAGGCAAGAATATGAAAGTGGGCTTCCAGTTCAAGATGATGGAGAAGAAGGACATGAGTTCATCTCCTTCTGCAAGAGCACCAAAATTACATCTTCTGAACAACCATTGACAGAAGAATGCTGGATAAAAGATACCAAAAAAGATACCCAATGCCCAATGACAAAGAAGCCAGAGGGAGATGGTAGGAGGGGCACAGTCATGATAAATTCAAATCCTATACCCACCAGGTGAGTGACCCACAAACTGCACAACAATAATACCAAAGAAGTTTTCCCACTGTTGTAAAGGTTCTGAATCCAACATCAGGCTTCCCAGCCTGGGGATCTGACAAAGGGACTGGAAATCCCCAGGGAATCTGACCTTTAAGGCCAGTGGAAATTGATTATTGGACTTCCACAGGACTGGGGGAAACAGAGACTCCAGTCTTGGAGGGCACAAACGAAATCTTGCATGCACCAAGACCCAGAGGAAAGGAGCAGTGACCCCACAGGAGACTGAATCAAAATTTCCTTGTTAGTGTTGGAGGTTCTCCTGTGGAGGCCTGGGTCAGCAGGGGCTCACCATAGGGATGGGGGCACTGGCAGCAGCAAGTCAAGAAGGTCCCCCATGGTGTAAGCCCTCTTGGAGGTTAACCCTACCATACAGCCTATAGACCCGAGGACTTGGTCATCTCAGGCCAAACTATCAGGGAGGGAGCACAACCCCACCCATCAGCAGATAACTGGATTAGCTTTATTGAGCAAGTTCCTGTTCACCAGAGCAAGATCCCGTTTTTCCCACCACCAGTCCCTCCTATCAGGAAGCTGACACAAGCCTCTTAGCCTCCTCCATCAGAGGGCAGACAGAAGAAGCAAGAAAAACCAGAGTCCCATGGCGGCTAGAAGAAAAACATATTACAGAAAGTTAATCAGGATGAAAAAGTGGAAAGCTATGTTCCAGATAAAGAGACAAGGTAAAATACCAGAAAAAAAAAAAAAAA